>JAPYZD010009462.1:0-10455 GCA_030522725.1 Ichneumoninae sp. B BG-2022a
AATTAGGCATTTTCATTTGTATTGTTAATTTTAAAAAATAGAAGTCGTTAGAAGTTTGGTCAGGGAAAATGTTTAATTCGTCAGTGAAAAGTCAGGGAAAAGTCAAGGAATTTTTTTCCGGGGAAAAAACGGCCACCATGTGCGAGAAAAAAAGACCATGTTGCATTGGTACGCATGCGCAGTATTTTTCTCACACATGATGCGAAAATAGGAATTTACGATCTTAGAGCGTTAAAACTTCTTCTGACGAGTCTGAGTTCTCAGAATTAAGAAAAGTATTAAGAATTAAGAAAAAATTTTATACGCGAATATCGTGCCAAATTTTACTTCAAGAGGTGTGGAAATTGGGGGGCGTTTTTGCCCCCCATTCTGCCATTTTCTCATCGAGTGAAGTAAAGTTGCTTTCTGCGCTCACTTCACAGGAACAAAAAACGGTCATGCAAATGCTCATTTAATTCAAACAAACATTTATTTCATAAAAAATAAATTTAATCATTCTAAACGAATACCTTTTCCGGTTGTGCTCTCGGCGAACGGCGATACTAAAAAATGTCCACCCATTCTCTTCCCGCAGATGTTCTGCCTTACTTCGTAACGAACGCTCGCTAACAATTGTTTTATTTATTTTTCAATTAAATATTTTCCCCTTCACCACGTTCGTAGCTCGCGAAACAATGAACAATCGATTTCTGTATTCACACACCTCTTTTCCTGTAGCTGAAGACGGCGTACAATGTTGCTACGAATTCACACGTGTTCTTTTTTTCTCGTACACACAGACAGGGAGCTTTTCCGCCACGGAGTTAAATTCTCGAAATGATGGAGCGAACGCAGCAGTAGTACTGATAGATTTCGTTTAGTAGAATGTCGCGAGACGAGGATATTGGGATGATTAATAGAGGTGGCAGGGTCAGGGCCACGATTCCGTCGGATTCCCGATTCGATGGATGAACTGCGCGCGGGCCGTCCGGATATCAATCGCTCTTCGAATGTGCGCCGGAGCGGGCATCAGCGAGGCCGCAGCTACCGCGCTAGCACTATAGCGCGAGCGGCAGCCAGCCAGCTCTCTTCGTTAGAACGTTCAGCGTACAATATGTTACGCGCGGGTAACGAATGCTTGAAAAACGAGCCTCGAATTTGTTTCGACCCCTCGCGGGCGCGCCACCGTTCGATCGAGCGCACACTCGACAATTAAAGGGAGCACAAAATCGTCCGGCTGCCAGGGGCTTTTCTCTTCCTCATTCGTACGATATTCTCCCTTTCTCTCTGGCTGGAAATAAATGAATCTCGCGCTCTCCCTCCCGGCTCGCAGGGTCGTTAAAAAATGCTGCGAGCCAGTTCGCACGGAAAAACGAATGGGGACCATATGGATTTTAAATTTTCGTTCACACGTAGCGAGGAACATTTTTCGGTGATACCTTTCGTGTATCCTTTCTCACCGGTCAAACCTCTTCGGCGATGAACACAGCACACTTGACGATATATTTTGTTTCTTTTTTTTTTCTTCTTTTTTTTGTAGGAGATGTTGTATTCATCGATGTTTACATGTTTATATGAGAGTGCTCCGAATCATTAGTCCGAATCAAGTTGACGATTCTAAGGTCAACTGCTCAGTTGGCGATTCTGACCTCAACTGCTGAGTTGACGATTCTAAGGTCAACTATGTTGACGATTCAAAGCTTATTGGCTACAGACACTCGAAAAAAGAATTTATTTGACGGGCGGCCCGCAAATATATATTCATTTAATTTAAATTGTATAAATATTTATTTAAATTGAATAAATATTTATTCAAACCAAATCAATATTTATTTGCGGGCGCCCGTTAAATAAATAATTTCTTTGGCTGGAAAGAATGATATCGGCGTGCAAAGAGAGCAGGGGTAGTGAATAGAATTTTTTTTAAATCGTACAGTTTAACGTAGAGTTGATGACTTGTTTCTCGAGTTCCGATCGGGATTAAACGTTTTTAACGGGAGGTGGACGCTTTGACCGGTGATCACGAACTCGATGATAGGATTTTCTGTTGCTGATGGTCGTTTGTAATCTTTTTTTTTTATACTCTTCATTTTTATTTTTTATTTTCGTATCTCGACACTTCCAGTCGATTGGATTGACGGTTTTTTTTCTGCTGCCGTTGCTTCCGGGGAGATAGACGAGCCATCTGAGCATTCGCCAGAGCGACGGTTCGGATAGATATATTTTTGTTTCCTTTTTTTCGTCAACGAAAAATAAAAATCACTCTTATCACATGCACGGCGGGTGCAATTTATTCCACGAACGTGAACCGTCGCGTTTCGCTCATCCGTCTCGTACCATTTTTTTTTTTTTTACGTAACGTACAAAACTTAGAAGCTGGAACGATAATCCAAGAGACAGTTCTTTTAATATGTATTATTCGGACAAAAATGTCATGCATGCGTGGCAAATTGGACTCGACTTCGATATCGATGCCAGAATATCTGTGTGCAAATATTCCCGGAAATATGACAAATTGCGAACCAGCGAGGTGCTCGAGAGATACGGAAAAAGAATACAAAAAAATTATTGTTTTTTGTTTCTTCGTTCCATCCGTCGGAGCGGTATGGCGAGGGAGGCGAAGCAGTCAGGAGCGACTGAACTGATACGTCGACGGCCGACCGGGCGCATTAATCCGAGGGTGTACAGCTAAATCGATATAATGTGTACATATCACCTGTACAGTTAAAAGTTGGCGCTCGGGTCAAATCTGATTCCCAAACGAATTTTTTTTTTCTAAGTGAAAATAAACAAATAATTTCTTTTTTAATTGTAGAAACCCGCTGTATGTGTGTAGGTGGATACAATCAAAGTTTCGCTGTTCTTGCGAACGACTGGGAACTTGATTTTGGTCTTGAAACCGAGCTGGAAAGGTCGGGAGGTAAAATACGAAGCGGAATAATGAATACGTGCTAACAAATTTGAATGTCCTTGCGCTCGGGTCAAACCTGTTTTTCAAACAATTTTTTAAAAGTAATCTTGTTATCGAGTTAAGTATCTTATGACCGAGCTGGAAAGTTTGGGAGGTAAAATAACGTAACGGAATAATAAATATGTGCTAACAAATCTCAGTGTCCTCGCGCTCGGGTCAAACCTGATTCTCAAAAATTTGTTATTTATTTATTTTTTAAGTAAAAATTAAAAACACCAAATTCTTTTTTAGACTGTAGAAGCACGGTGTGCGTGCGGGTGATAAAGTCAAAGTTTCACCGTTCTCGGGAACGACTGGGAACTTGATTTTGGCCTTATGACCGAGGTGGAAAGGTTGGGAGGTAAAATACGTCGCGGAATAGTGAATACGTGCTAACAAATTTAAATATCCTCGCGCACCCCCAACGGCACAATTTCAGCAAATTTCTCCCTGAAACTTTGCTAATTTCATTCTCGAAGAATGTCGAACGATTTGCCAACGCTCCGTTGCCAGTTGAGAGAGTGGCGGCCGGGGAGGGGGGGGGGGGAAGGTCGAGTAAGAGGCAACGGGTATCGGGGAACTGGTAGAATTCAGAAATAAAGTTCCTCGTTTAATAATAGCGACTAATTGCAAAGAAGCGTATATATGTTGCTGGAGATGGGCGGAAGGTGAATGAAGTCTGTTCGAGGTTGCGGAGCGGCGTTGGTAGCGAGCTCGAACTTTGACCAGTTGCCCCGGAGGTCGATTCATCCCCGGATGATATAACGATCCCCGATGTCAGTTTCCGATCGGCTCATACAACTGTCTTACACCTCTCCGGATTCGTGAGTTATCTGAACACCTAAAGGGCGATTAATTTTTTGTTTTCACTTTTTAAAATTGATTTTTAAAATTGATTTTTAAAATTGATTTTTAAAATTGATTTTTAAAATTGATTTTTAAAATTGATTTTTAAAATTGATTTTTAAAGATTTTTAAAATTGATTTTTAAAATTGATTTTTAAAATTGATTTTTAAAATTGATTTTTAAAATTGATTTTTAAAATTGGTTTTTAAAACTGATTTTAAAAATTGGTTTTTAAAACTGATTTTTAAAATGGATTGTGATTTATTTAAAATTCTTGAAATGTATTTATTTTTTCCGATCCGTTTGATCGATAACCCATTTCGAAATGTACCCGGCGGATATGCGTTTCCGTTCCGGCCGTACGGTCCCAGTGGCCAGATTGCAACGACAGATTCAACTACGAAATTTTTGTTCTTTTTGTCTATATTTTTTCATACATTTTTTTTTATTCCCTACAGGTCAATATTTCTATAACGGTCGGGTTGGGCTTTCATATTTATAACGTCTGGCTTATAAGAACATCAAATACCAGCGACAGCTTGCACCATCGATTTTTATAGCGCGGAATTTCGATGGAAATGAAAAAAAAAAAGAAAAAATTATATATTTCCGATTGAATCGCCCTCGGTGCTGCCGAACGGCGAATCATTACGCTATTAGTGGATTCTTGTACGCTTTCCAATTTTTTTTTCACTCTACCCTCTCTCTCCTCCGGATTCAGTAATTAAATTTATATTCTCTACATATATAGAGTAGTCGGAACACGTATAAAGTGTAGGAAGGATTAAACGTGTGCGACGAGAGGCTGCGAGTCCGCGTAAAATTTTCACGTGATTGAATAGCTCTCTGTTACGTTTCGAGTTCGGAATCGTATCGGGCGGATAGCTCCGGGTCACGAACTCGCAATTAAAACTCGGTTTGATTTTCGCTTGACTTAACGCACCGAATTCGATTCGCTCGTCATTAATTTAAATGCCAGTGGAGCTCTCATTAAAAATCAAATATATATGTTAAAAAAATCTATATATATTATATACCTACATATATATATGTATATAATATATATTGTAACGGGACCTTTACTCTCAGGTAGAGTCTCGGATTTGGCCGCGAGATGGCGAGTCAACGGAGCGCTCGCGCAAGCGAAGTGGTCCCCCGCAGCTATAAAGTCCCTACGTATCCTATCGTCGTGGTCCTTTCCTACACAGTAAAAAAAGTTTGCACTTTTTACAACTTATTTTCTACAAACGTCCCCAATATTTTGTTGGTACAGCTAAAAAATTGGTTAGTTCAACAATTTGTTGGGTGATTTAACCAAAATATTTTTGAGTAATTAAAATATTTTGTTCGACCAACAAAATATTGTTGAACGTCCCTGTCCGAATCTTAGTTGATTCTACTGTACTTTTTTATCGTATGCGGTCAGTGTACAAACTTAAAATTGTTAATGATACGGGAAATAAAAGGGCAGGTTTGTAATATTCAAACCTGAACAACGAGTTTGTCGCTGAATTAACAAAATTATTTTTGCGAATTTTCGTATTCCGTTTTTACAAATTTGTTTTGACTGTCTGTACTAACAAGAATTGACCGCAACCTGGAGATCACCCCAGAATAGGACCTCGTTGTAAAATGATCTTCTAGACTACGTAAGCACGCATACCTCCGTATACGTATCTCAACACAGTGGCTCACAGCCAGAGGAGAGTATTCGGTCGGGAACGTCGGGTTTCTATCAGAAAACAATTCTCCCCAAACAACTCTACCAAAAAAGACAGCTCTAACAACTGTACCAGAAAGCATATCTACCATATTACCACTCTACTAAAATCTCTATTAGAAAGTAAAAACACTCATCAGAATAAAAATAAAAATCTGCCAAACTTGAAATAAAACTCTACCGGAATTGAAATGTAACTACCCGAATACAAGGCTAGACTATTGTAATTCCGGTAGAGTTTTATTTCAATTTCGGTAGAGATTTATTTTGATTGTGGTAGAGTTTTATTTTTATTCTAGTAGAGTTTTTTCACTTTCTGGTAGAGATTTTGGTAGAGTTCTAATACGGTAGAATTGTCATATCGTAGAGATGATTTCTGGTAGTTGTGAGTGGTAGAGATGTAAATGAGCCAAAATCGATACCTTCTACTCGGAAGAAGTCGATCAAAAAAATCCTGAGTTCGATATTCCGCCCGAAATATCTAAACGTCTCAATACCCATATGCCTGTATTCATAGGACAAAAAAAATGCATCGATCGTTAGTGTGTCCCATGAAGAAAACCCGCTATTCGCGTAATTTTCACAATTGTCTTCTACACAACACGGGGGCGTAAAAACGACCCGCGAGACGTGTCGACGGAAGCTTTTAAAAAAAACCGCAAATCTTATTATCCGCGGAGTGAGGAGAGTCGGTGTATAACGCTCGAAAAATGCCCGGAGAACGTCACGTCACTTTGAGCATCTAGGTTGCGGCCATTAAAATGTATGAAGTGCCGTTCTCCTGTCTCATTTCTCCGGCTAATTCAAAACTTTATTCCTTTTTCTCTCCCCCCCTCCCCTTTACGCGCTCTTCTCCCAACTTGGCAATCCCGCAAAGTTGGAATTTTCCGCAACATAACCGCGACCAACGTAGCGAGAATGCGTCTGGCACTCTCTATCCCGCGGCGCTGGAGAACCTCCGTTCTCCACTCGTGGCGTTCCTCATTTTCTTTTCCACGTGGAATGATTAAAAAAATAAAAAAAGAAAGCAAAAAAAAGACCGTAACACGTAAACTCAGAAAGCGTAAATGGACAGGCGGCCCGGTCTGGTTTAATTTGCGGAAACATGTATGAGCACTCGGAGTGTCGCGTGCATAAAACGCCCGCCCCGTCATAAAGGAGGCTAAGAAAACCGAGAGAATCATACCGAGAAAAAGTTTGCGAAAGGTGGAACCAGAAAAAAAAAAAAAACAAAGTAAGATTTCACTCCGAGTACGTAAATCGCGTATACCGGAAGTCTTCGGGGCAAGGCGCCTCGGGTTACCGGACCGTTTCGGATGCAGCGCTGCGTCCGGGGGGCCGCAAGGCCCAGTCGTCGGAGCGAAGTCGGGGCTTTGCACATTGGCGAGGCTAAAGCTCGGAGTATCGGCGAGTCGAAACCGTGGAGGTTGCGATCGGTATCTGGAATGACATTCGAGACCCCGAAGTCTCCGTGCCGAGGGATCGATACTACTTCCGTTTTACTCGGCAAGTTTCTTGCAGGGCGGTTTCGAGGGGGTTCCACATCCTCCACCCTACGGGCTATCGGGCGTTACGTATGTACAGGTGGACGGCCGCCGGTATCGCCGATTCGGTGGGGTCGCATGCGGGCGCCAGGGTGAGTCGCGGAGCCCCTGCGAGAAGAGAGAAGACTCGGCTCTGTGTGGGAGTCGATCGAGGCAGGGCACATAAGCGAACCCATAGAGGGAGCGTAGCGGGAAGCCAGGAAATGTGTCACCTCCCGCGGAGATCGGCAAGGTTCGTCGTCCTGCAGGGACACTTGCGGCTCGGTCACCGTGAAACTTGCTCTATAAAACTATCGCCAACTCCCCCGTAGCGTGGCGCAGTGTCGGAGAGTACGGGGGCGGCGGGTGGCCGAGGGGGCGGAGGGGCGAGCGCGCGGGAATGGAAGAGGGAAAGAGCCGGTGGTATTACAGAGAGGACTATCTACCAGCAGGAGATCTGGAGTGCGCTGAGCTGCTCCGGTTGCGGTCGGACCCCGGTCACCGCCGGTTCGGCCGCCGACCCGTTCTTCCCGCAGCCACCACCGGCTATGCTAACCCGTTTAAAAACATTACGGAAGTTTCGCGATGGCCGGCGCGCGGACTTCCGGGAAAACCGACTCCTCTCGGTTATTCGAGCCTGTCGGTCGGCGGAGGAGACGCCGGGGGAGGACTTTATCGTATCGGCGAAATCGAGTGTTTCTCGCCACGTATCCGGTACCCAGGCTCGAAACCATTTTCGCGTTTCCCTAATGCAATCGACCGCGGTTTTCTTTTTTTTTTTACTTTTTTTTTTATCGCCCCCTTCATTCGATAGACACGCGGACAAAGAGGCGATATTATGACGTTGGAGGCGGCGGGATTTCTGCGCAGCTTGAAACGAAGTTGATTACCCGGGAGGAGGCGGAGTGGCGGACTCGAGACACATCCGCGAAGCGTGCGCGTTCGATGGAGGTAAATCGCTCCGTTGCGGGTCCCTTCGGGCCGCGAGGTCTCACTCTTGTACATCACCCTCAGCGATCCGTTCCGCGCGATTTCGTTCGTCTTGAGAGTTGATTGAAAAGTAATAAACGAATCTATGAACTCCTTCTATATCCTTTGCCGCGTCGATCCTTTCGCTACCGTGGCAACCCCTCGGATTTTCCGGAGTGGCGACCTCTCTCCCTTCGCGACATCGGCGACGCTGTCGGCGGTCTCGCCGCCGAGCCCTTTTCACCTGGCAAATCGAACCCACCCCGACTCTTGATTTCCCACAACGGCTTTGCCCGCAAACGAGTTGCGCAATTTCGCTCGAAATCGTCGATTAAATTTCTTGTACTTAGGATTACGGGGTATCCCGACGGTAGGCCTTTATCGACGTTCTGCCCGACCATGGATTCGTTCCGTGGTCCCGGATGGAGCTGGAAGAAAGCTCTGAGTACTGAGTACTAAGCGCTCGAAGGGTCGAATTTGTTTGCGATTGGCTGAACTTAGATTCGCTCTTGAGA
This sequence comes from Ichneumoninae sp. B BG-2022a, assembly GCA_030522725.1. Lineage (NCBI taxonomy): Eukaryota > Metazoa > Arthropoda > Insecta > Hymenoptera > Ichneumonidae > Ichneumoninae sp. B BG-2022a. The sequence continues at coordinate 8,504 of JAPYZD010009462.1, forward strand.
TCGAAATTAAAATCGACGTTTGACCCGAACTGCGTGCTTGAGACATGTCTTAAGATCGAACCTCAATTCGAACTTGATCACCTGCTTAAGTTCGATCTTAAATTCTGTCTTAAGTTCTAATTCATGTTCGAACTTAAGATCCAAATGTAACTATTTATTCTACGTTTCTTTGGCGTAGAATCTATATATGGATCCCAATTCCGATTAACTTTAATGACACCATACTGTCATGAGTTGGTGATCTGTCAAAAGAATTTGTTAAATCCGTTTCCATGTAATGATTGCTGGAGAACAGTCGTTCTTCTGAATGACATGCGGTGTTCCGACAGTGCGCCTTTATCGCCTTCCAGCCCGACCATAGATTCATCCATCAGTCCTAAACATAACCGGGCGATAGCTCTAAGTACTAAGTGCTCTAAGTACTCTAAGTACGAGCAGAGAAGAGTAAAAACACGCTACATTTCGTATGCTCGGACCAGAGCCCCTTAAGTACAGCGTTCACTCGATTGCGTATAGCAGGTACTTAGAACCCCCGCCCAACTCCTCTTCAGAACGGACCGAAAGGCGAATCGCACGAGATGTTAAGAGTGACGAAGCGAAGCGCTCGTGTTTACAGCGCTCGCCGACGTGACATGGAGCCTTTAGCGTGTTATTCGAGCTTAGTTGATTCAATTTTATGTACTTAGAATCACGCAGTGTTCCGACAGTGCGACTTTATCGCCTTCCAGCCCGGCCATAGATTCATTCATCAGTCTCGAACACAGCCGGTCGATAGCTCTAAGTACCAAGTACTAAGTACTCTAAGTACAGTAGGAGGTAAGAGTAGAAACAGAGTGCATTTCGTATGCTCAGACCAGAGCCCCTTAAATACACCGTTCATTCGACTGCGTATAGCAGGTACTTAGAACCCCCGCCCAACTCCTCTCCAGAGCGGACCGAAAGGCAAATCGCGCGAGATGTTAAGAGTGACGAAGCGAAGCGCTCGTGTTTACAGCGCTCGCCGACGTGACACGGAGACTTTAGCGTGTTACGTGCATCTCCATCATTAGACATTTGAGAGATGTTCCGTCCAACATCTCGTGCTGATGGTATTAAACCCCCTTCGTCCCTCCCCCTCCCTCGACCGTTCGTAAATTTTTAAGGGATGCCCAAGGGGCCGCCTGTGGAAGCGGCAGCGATGCGACCACTCTATATATATCCAGCTGTCACAGTACAATTCCGCTTCCCTCTCTGACCGTCGAGAGTATCTCCCGGGGCTAACGCGTGACCCGAACCGGAGGACTCCGAAAGCTCCGTGCCACGTCGAGGACTCTCTCCGAGGAGGACTCCACCTCCCCCCTCCCCCTCCTCCTCCCCCGGAGGCATCAACCGACCTAGCTCCGGAATTTATAAACTAACAGAGGCCCCGTTATCAACGTCGCGGTTACACGGAATTTATTCAAGTTTCGAGCAAGTTGGACAGATACGCGCCGTAGTTAAGGGAACGGCAGTCGGAACGGCGACGGCCTGTGGAAAAGTCGAGGCCGAGTTAAGCGTGCTCTTCGACTATTCGGCAGGAGCCCCGGTGGCAGCGGAAGAGTAATAAAGCGCGGAACGAAAGGAGATCCTTACTGGCCCCGGATGTCGTTACGCCTCCAGATGAACCGGGTCTGATGAGGTTGGAACTCGAACGACAAAGTGCGGGCCACGCGGGGGCGACGGGGCGGGGCGGGTTGCGGATGGCGCAAAGTACACACCACGTGTGTGTGGGAGGAAAGCGGTCAAGCTCGCACACGGACGCGTCGGTGGTCCGCGTAGGGGAGACCGGGGCAAAATGGCACAGCGGGGCAAAACGGGACTGTGAGAGCAAAACTCACACTGAAAAAAAATATCATTGATTCAAGTAAAATTTGCTTGCGGGCTGCCAAAGAAGTAAAAAAGTTGTTTCAATTCTACTCTGAATTCGTACAATT
>JAPYZD010009476.1:0-11602 GCA_030522725.1 Ichneumoninae sp. B BG-2022a
TGCGTAAAGTGCAGTTTTACGCACGCTTCGCGCGCGTAAAACTCCTCTTTCGCACCTTGTGAAATAAAATTTCGTACGATACTCGTGCGAAAAACGTTTCCTTAACTCGTGTGATTGCAACACTCGCCTTCAGCTCGTGCTGCAAACTCACACTCGTCAGAAAAAGTTTTGTCGCACTAGTATCGTAATGTACTATTATGGAGCATGCTTTAAAAATGGTTCGATGATTTTAGGAACTGTTTGGTTAGTGTGAGGATTTTTAAATACAATTGCTACGCATAGCTTCGGGTTTACAGTTGCGAGGCGTGTTGAGGTCCTTGTAAATTTATGAGATTTTTTTTTCACATATGAAGGGAAAATAAGATATAATAAGAAAATAAGAATAAGAGGCGATTGTTTGTTGGAGATTGAAATGTTGGCCGATGAGTTCGTAATGAGGACTAGGGAGAGATAATCATTGGAAAACGAACTTAAAAGGGCCAAATTTAAGGAGCATGGTTTGAAAATGGTTCGATGATTTCAGTAACTTTTTGGTTAGTGTGAGGATTTTTAAATACAATTAATACGCATAGTTTTCTTTATGAGACAGTTCGTTGATCGATTTTTTGCTTTCTCATAGAGGAAGCTGTGCGATAAATTATAATAATTGAGGAAGCCGTTTGCAAATTACTTTGCAGCATTTTGCCACATTTATGAAAACCAAGTATCCTCTATGTTTAAATTCTTTTGAAAAACCAATGGTAATTTCGATACACTTTTTACTTAATATGTAAAAAAAAAAAGACACGAAATCAGCGTAATAATGAAATTCACTTCTTCTGTTCTCAGATCTCGAGCGCGCACTCTAAGGCACTCACGCAAAGAACGGGTGGACATCTAAGGGTGAGGAAGAAGAAAATTGTCAGAGGAAAAGATTGATTTTTAAAATCCATCGCTAAAAAAGTACAACCAAAAGTGAAAGTGAAAGTGAAAAGTTTGGACCCCGAAATGTGCATATCTGACTCACGCCTCTTGGGGTAAGTAATTTTCATCTGAAATTCGGATTGAGTGCCTGCGAGTGCGTGTGTGAGATCCGAGAACATGATACCTTGTAAGGCCCGAATCGAAATTAATCTTAACGTCGAACGTCAAGATAAGCAAACTTAAGTCTAGATGGCCACATATAATTTAGCGATTCTCATATCGACCCAAAAACTTTGTTCAAACTTGAGGTCCAATTTAATCACGAAGTCAAGTCGAAACTTAATTTTGGAAATGAAAATTTTGCTCCTACTAAATTATCTTACAGATTTAAAAAAAAAAAACATTAATAACAACGTAACTGAATAATAAAAATAGAAAAAAATGTCCGTTTTTCTATTGAACGAGTCCGGTGATGCCCGATGAATTAAAAGCTTGGCCGAAAGGGGCACGAGGAGCGACGGGAAGGGTGGCCAGCGTACATAGTCCTCGGAGCTCGTCAAACGGCAATCATCCCCTATTATGTAACGTCACCCCTAATGTCTGCCGGCTCTGCCCACTCGACGCTGCGTTACATACTCTTTTTTTCCGTGTGTGTTTGTGGCTCGCCGAGGCCGGGACTCGTGTGAACATTCCGCATAGAAGATAGAGAAAAGATAGGCACGGTACAATATACGCTGTACAACGGAGAGATAGATGGAAAGCTATCCCAGCGACGGAACCGCACGGTAAGCTGATCGGTCACGTCATGCCTTATTGGCCCGTCAAACCGCCCACATCGGGTGCCATACCGACTCACAATTAATCCATTCATTCGACGTTGAAAATTCTTTCATTCTCATACTCGCCTTTTCTCGACAAATCCCACGGATTTTTCCCCACTTGGAAAATTCTACTTCGAAATAATCGAGTCTCGAATTTCGTCATTCCCATGATAACGGTTTGCCTGCGAATCTTCGAATTGTAATTTTTTGAAATTACCGTTTAGTTCATCGTTATGGTCTTCAGTGTGAAGTGACGAAACAAGTCCGAAGCTGAGTTGGAACTTGAATTAGAAGTTAGTTGTTTAAACTTAAGTTAGAACTTGGGTTTAAACTTAAGCGACGACTCGAGTTTGAACTTAAGGTACAAATTGGCCTTAAACGTCAGTTGGAACTTGGGTTCAAACCTGAGTTAGGACTTCGGTGCAAACTCAAGGCAGAATTTCGGTTCGAACTTATATTAGAATTTGGTTCAAACTTAAGTTAGAACTTCGGTTCAAACTAAAATGAGAGCTTGAACTTGAACGTAAATTAGAACTTGGGTTTAACATGCTGGCCAGGGAAAACCGGGAAAACCGGGAAAAGTCAGGGAAAAAATCTTGGTCAGGGAATTAGGGAAATGTCAGGGAAGTTCACAATTGGTCAGGGAAGAAGTAAATTGTCGCCGAACCTTTTATAAATAAATAAGAAGTACATAGAAGGGAGCCTTAAAAAAATGGGAACAGTTTGAAAAAAAAAAAAATGAAATGTTAAGATAATAATTAGAAATTTTCATTTCCGTTATTCATTTTTTAAATTATAAGTCGTTAGAAGTTTGGTCAGGGAACATTTTTAATTGGTGAGTGAAAAGTCAGGGAAAAGTCAGGGAATTTTTTTCCGGCGAAAAAACGGCCACCATGTTTAAACTTGGGTTTGAACTGAAGTAGGAAATTGGGTTTAAACTTAAGTTAGAGTTTGGGTTTGAACTTGGGTGTCCTTCGGAACTATAAATTTGATCCGGAGAATGACATCAAAAATGAATAAAAAAAAACTTGGGACATTCGTTTTGTCGTGCGCTAAATGTTACAAAAGAGGGGTGGCGGTGCATGGCACGAGCCGCCCCTCGACTCTCGCACTCCTGTAAAACTCTTATCACGGTATCAGCGTTTAACGAGATGCGGTGCGTGACCGTGGATGACCACCTGGCAGCTCGCCTCCACTGCACCACGTGTCGAACCTGGGGTGTGCTTCTCGGTCACGTGTCCATCATGACATTCCCTCGAAATGCATTTACGTACGTGCCGGCAAACATACTGTTAAAATATACGACATTATTCGCTACGTTCGTCATCCTCCCAGCCCGGCTGAAACCTTCTGCCCAATTCCGGAATCCGGAATAAATTAATGACAATATAGTAGTAGCGGAGGAAAATTTATTGACAATGTTATATACATTTTTACAGCTATTGCCTTATTCAAATTTTATACATAAATAGAATGGTATAAATTTCCAAAGGGCCATCGAACTTCAGTCCAATGACAATGTATTTATGAAAATTGGACGACATTTCGTTCCCATTCGATTCCTTAGAGGCGATCCGATTGTATTTCGCTAATTTCAAGGCAATTAATATGATTTTTAAAACCAAGTTCGCACTCCAATTTCGACTTGCCCTCTTTTATCTGGAACAACTAATATGAATTTCCGCAAGACATTTTCTTCTAGACCATTGAGTAATCCACACCTCGGATGTACGTTGGGAATTTTTTCAGATTTTTCGTAACCATATTTCGTTACTGTAGAAAATGTTTTTTTTACGCGCGAACACAAAAGTTTTCATAATTGAACGAGAACCATTTTAACCCAAATTTTCCATTCACGAATGTGAATTGCAAATTGAACTTAATCGGCTAAAGTGCAACCATTCGAAAATTTAGAATTGGTCTTATATATATAATTAACATAGCATGTTACAAAAATTTCATTGGCCGAGCTAAACAACCAAAGCCCTCATTTTAGCTTTCACAATAAAAATGCGTTTAAAAATAAATGCATTTCGCGACAATTAGTTCAAAAGTTCATTGGGACAGACCGAGTAAAAAAAAATAACCCGACATTGTTTATCACACACGCACACACTGTAAAAAAAAATCGTATGAAATTTAATGTACCGGACTGGAAGTTTTTATGCAGAAACTGGTATGTTAAACTTCGTATATAATCGTGACGAAGTGACGATAAATGTAATGTTCAGTGTATTAAAAACATAGGAAATACTTAATTTTAAATAATTAACTTTATTACTCAATACCTCATTTTAATTAATTTTTCCTCACAATTGTGCATTAAATTTAATGCACCAGTTTTGCATAAAAAATTCCAATTCGATAAATTAGTTTTTCAATTTTTTTTCCAGAGCACACAGTATTTTTTTTGGACCGGATGTCATAGACCAATGTGTGTTGGCGATTGTAACAACGTGATTCGTGGCGTAACGAGACTGTGAAGTGCGTACTCGAGTGCATACAAATATTCACACGAGGCACTCGAGGGCCTCGGGTAACGCGCGAGCTCGATGTTTATGGGGTGCTTCTTCGTCTCTCTTTCGATTCGCTCTGGCCGTTCCCTCCTTCTTCCATTCGATCGGAGCTCTCAGTGCCTCAGTCGTCGTCGTCGACCGGTAGCGTATTGCCACTAGCCGCGGGGGGCATGTTACTGCGCTGCGAACGCGCACCCGTACCCCCATGCTGCTGTCGGTGCGAGGAGATGAGAGAGGCTCCCCTTTGCGCACTGCCGGCCTACCGGCTTGCGCCAGTACACAATCGTTTATGTATATCCATGGGAAAACGTTTCTTAAATATCGGTTTATTTGCTTGTTCAATATAGGTGGAGGCCACCGCTGCCGCGCATCCAGAACGATTATTTCGCCAGAGTTGTCGAGGACAATCGAACGCGACGGAACCGGCGAATTAGGATATCGAATTGAAAAGTTATCGCTACGCGTTAGTTCTGAAAAAAAATTAATATCGCTACCTTTTCTTTCTCGGCGACAAAACAATCCCATCGGAAATGCCATCCTCGTTCCTTACGCTGCTCCGATACCGCGACAAAATTTCCAGATTTAAAAAGTATTGCAGATATAATAATTACAATATGTTATAAATTTGAAAAATCTAATATTAGAAAAATCTAATATTAGAATAATCTAGAATTTGAAAAATCTAGTACTTGAAAAATCTAGTACTTGAAAAATCTAGTATTTGAAAAATCTGGTATTTGAAAAATCTAGTATTTGAAAAATCTAGTATTTGAAAAATCTAGTATTTGAAAAATCTAGTATTTGAAAAATCTAGTATTTGAAAAATCTAGTATTTGAAAAATCTAGTATTTGAAAAATCTAGTATTTGAAAAATCTAGTATTTGAAAAAGCTAGTATTGGAAAAATCTAGTATTTGAAAAATGTAGTATTTGAAAAATCTAGTATTTGAAAAATCTAGTACTTGAAAAATCTAGTACTTGGGAAATCTAGTACGTGAAAAATCTAGTAGTTGAAAAATCTAATATTTGAAATATATATAAAAAAAAATGGAACTCCTGCCATAATTTTTATACTCAGGCCTACGGATTTTTTCACACTATCGCGACACCGTTACGAACGATCTCACGCATGAGATTTTTGGTACGCGGTTTCGTTGGCGTTAAAAAAAATCAAACATTCTTTTGTTCGTAAAAAAAAAATTCGCACGAACGCCTGAAAGTCTTTGGTTTAGGATTTTTAAAAAATCGTTTCCGTAAATGAACGTGAGTGATTCGTTAGAGAAATTGAGGTAATTATTCCGTTCATTTTGTAGTGATCGGTAGCCGATGAGATAACGTGCTATCCATCTCGGATAGCCAGTGGTGAGTACAAATGAACGGAATTAAGGGGCTTTTAGCTTTAGCCCTGCGCGCGCGCGCGCACACACATCCGACCGACTAGGGGCAGATAACTCCCCGGGGATCACGACGGAGGAGCACAGTGGGCGATAGAAGGGTGAGAGACTCCCCGACTACATACTGACGCTGCGCGACTATTGGGTACCGTCGCTTCGCTATACCGGCTCTGCCGCTGTGTGCTGCGCTCGCATACTGTGTCGGGCCACGCGAGGGGTGCCTCTTTGATTGGTGTGGGAAGATTCACCGCCGGTCTCTTTCGCCTCGCTCACTTCTCTCCGCTTCACTTCGGTTCCTGTGTATCCACCAGCCTTCCCGACGCTAATTTCCTTCCGAGAAGTATCTCAGCCATTCTCGATCACTGGCGTCCCTACGACGATTCAAAATAACATCCCGAAGCTCCGATAAAATAAATTTCATCGAATCAACCCTTTTGTTCATTACGTTTCGTTGCTCGATTTCTAAAAAAATTCACCCAAACTTTACCGAAATTTATTTCGATACCCATTTACTCATGGTTTTTTTTTTTAAATAATATTTTGCATATATTTTTAATTAATAATATAATTATTAATAATAATTATCTTTTAAATACTGATTTAATTTGTTTACTTTGTCTCCTGGGGAAGAATTCCCTTGGCAAAAGGATGTGCCATTTTCAAAAATGGTAGAATATTCTGCTTTGTTTTTTAGTAGAATTGTACATCGTTTCTTAGATTTTTCATAAACACATGTTCTCTATATTCTCGATTACTGGCGTCCCTACGTCGATTCAAAATATCATCCTGAAGCTCCGATAAATTAAATTTCATTGAATCAACTCTTTTGTTCATCATATTTCGTTGCTCGATTTCTAAAAGAAAATCATCCCAACTTTTCTGAAACTAATTTTGATATTCATTCACTAATAGTTTTTAAAAATATTTTGTATTTTTTTGTTTAATAATCATTTATTATCTTTTAAATACTTATTTAATTTATTTACTTTGTCTTGTGGGAAAGAATCCCCTTAGCAAAAGGATGAGCCATTTACAAAAATGCTAAAATGTTCTGCTTTGTTTTATAGTAGAATTGTACTTAATTTCTTAGATTTTAAACACATATTCTCTCATTTCTCTATCTTAAAACAGCAGTTAACAGTAATTTGCCGCACCGTGCATGTTATTGATTATTTTTGATTATTCCCTAACATCCAAGACAATATTGATCTAAATCAATAACTATTCATCACTTTAAAAAAATTGTGATAAATAACTATTTATCACTTTCAAAAAGTGCGCCATGTGCCGACTAGTTTCAAGATTGTTTAGCATCGAAAAGCATTGGTCCTTCCATGGAACAATATCTTATTAAAAAAAAGGTCATCCGTTTGATCCAGGGGGTCGTACGGAGAAATCTCGATCGAGAAACCTGCGGTCGCCGGGCGTTATTACGCATTCATCGAGGATCAGTGTCCTCGGAAGTGAGTGTGTATAACGAGGAGTTCTGTTTATCTAGCCCGGTGTCATAAACACGCCCCCTTCGTGAGCCTATACGGCCGCAGACTCCACAGGAGCGAGAGATTTTGTGTTACGGCTCCATGCGGTAGGAGCAGCGGCGTATAGAGTGTGCCCGTTCAGCGGCCCGAGCATTGTTTCGCCCGGGGCGTACAAAGGCCCGCGGCCTGTACAAAGGCACGGTCCGACGAGGATCCATCCTGCTCCCGTCCACATCCCTCTCTATCTGTTGCGTTGAGCCACACGGTCCTCCTTCAACCGCGTATCTCCGGGGGTTAATACGAAGGAATCCTAGATTATCCGAGTGTCGGATAGCCGGGGACTATTATACACCCGCTGCCTTTCTACGTTCCCGTTCGGGAAGTCATACACCCGAAAGCCACGAGATGTTTATCTTCCCGGGGCTTTGCCGACTCCGTCCGAGAGACGAACTGTACACTCCCGAACTCCGTTACGCGATTTATCGGGAGAGAGTGAGAGGAAGGGTGGCCGAGGAAAGTGCAACGATTTAGCGAAAGTGTTCGCAGCTTTGATGGAACTGAATGCATTTTTTTATGTATAACAAAAGTCATCACGATCCTCGAACAGCTTCAACAAATGGGCCCGGAAAACATACGGAAAGAAGTATTAATCGTATAGGGGAGAGCGGGCCAAAATGGGCCAACGGGGCAAAACGGGGTTTTTGGGCGAAACTAATTTTTTCAATAATTTTTGGATCGGACAAGGTGGCAAAACTGGGCAGAAAAGCCTGATGTATCCGATAGGGCGAATTAGGGCATCCAAAATTATTGGAAAATTACGTTTTGCCCCGTTGCCCCAGTTTGCCCCGCTCTACCCTACTTGTAGATGTACATCATTCTGATAAGACAATTGTAAAGTAATAAAATACGGCGATAAGATTAATACACTAAGGAAAACACTAATAAATTCATCTGGATTTGAAAATCCTGGGCTGAAGGAATCCGGTCGACCGGCCATTGACAATCCCTTTATGAATGTTGTAATTACTACATAGAGAGATTAGTGGACTAACCTACACTGTAAAAAAAATTCGTATGAAATTTAATGTACCGAACTGGAAGTTTTTATGCAAAAATTGGTATATTAAATTTAATGTACAATTGTGATGAAAAATAAGTGTTCAATGTACTAAAAACATTCGAAATACTTTATTTTTAATGATTTACTTTAATTTTACTATGAAAGTACTTTAATTTCAATGAAAAAGTACATTAATTTTTCATCATAATTGTACATTTAATTTAATGTACAAGTTTTTGAATAAAATCTTCCAGTCCGGTACATTAAATTTACAATTTTTTTGCAGTGTGGTGGATGAAGTACACAATATTGTTAATAAATGCACTTTTACTAATAAAAATCTGGCCGTTAAAATATTAAAATACTAAAAATATTAAATATTAAAGTTTGTTCAGCGCAGCTCATTTCTTTCTCAATTATTAAAAGAGTCTCCGTACCGATAATTATACCACCTTGTTCGTCTCAAGGAGCCCACTAGAGAAAACTGAAAAAGGAGAACCCCTACGTGTCATTGTTTCCTTTTCTTCTTGCGAGTACACCGAGCCCTTCGATCTTTAGCGAAAGACAATGCAAAGAAAAATAAGTGGTGTGCGAGTACCACTTATTTTTGCCTGTAAGAAAGGTCGCCCTTTCGCCTCTTCCGAAAGGGCGACCACGAGGTGCGCACGGTGATATATTTGAAAGTAAAGAAGGGCATGAGAAGCAGACCGATCGTCACGGCGGTTAGGCAAATTAGCGATCGCGGTGAATAAATTCTTCACGCTTTCCGCCCATCTCGTTTCTATCGTTGTGTCTCGATTTTTTTGTTCCGGTGTTATTATACTCTTCCCTCCGGCCACTTACATTCCCGACGGTCTACTGGGGGTAGATTCTCCGGGCATATGGCACTGCCCGAGCCACACGGTAAATTCCAGAGAGGATCAGAATTTATTTCGATATAATTTGATCGTGACGGACGATGCTTGTTTCGCTTAATTTATGCACCGTTCGTTTTGCTTTTTTTTTGGTACAGTTGCAATAAACTACATATATATAGGTTTAAATTTTCTCGATCACTTCTTACGCCTGTGAGCAATTTTTGTATTTATTTTTTTAATTTGTTCGTTCCATAGTCCGTCGGCGATTGTAACAAGCGCGATAATAAACGAATTGAAGCGGGGTTTATATATAGTATAAGGAGAAGAATCGGTAGTTGTGGCAGCAGCAGCAGTAACGGCGTTGCCACTTTACCCGAGTGAAGGTCTCCCTTTCTTTCTCCTTCTCTCTGGTTGGGGTGATCCTTTAACTCGCTCAATTGGGACTCGCCGTCTCGTTGTTCACGAGACATCCCTGCTGCGGAATTGTGATGCTTTACGCCATGACGGGGGATCATCTCTCTCTCTCTCTCTCTCTCTGCTTCACTATCGACTCTGACTCATTTGCTTGGTATTGTAAGCCAGTGGACAAATCTCGAAGTAAGGTCAAGAACGTAGACGAAGAACCGGTCTCTCTTTAGTTTCTAATTTTTGTCTCAGGGTTTATCGATTTTAGGCAGCAAAACGTGTTTTATTTTTTTTCTCGGTAATAAAGAATTTTTTCACAAATGCCCGTCAACTGATAGACCTTTAAGGCAATGCGACCGTGTGAAAAAATCCACGGGCCCGAATATAAAAAATCGTTGTAGCAGTTCCATTATTTCAATATAATTTTTTTAGTTTCCAATAAAAAAAAAAAAAAAATTGCATACTCACCGTACAATGAACTCACTAATTAATTGTTCCAACAACGTTTTGTTCTTGTCCCGGTATGGTTCACGCGGAAATTGAGTTAGCCGGTCTTTCGTGTACATATTAATTGAGACGAGGCGAATTTTATACCACCGACCCGCGGCGGAGTGAATCATGCTGGGTCAATGGAGTCATTCCCATCCTCCTCCTACCATTTCTTCGTTTCACCCGGGCTTCGTCGGGGAGCCAGAGAGAGAGGTAGGAAATTCACATCGCAGCAGACCCTCGGCACTCTCTGAGAGGGTATGGATAATTGTTTCGAGCCCAGAGCAGAGATGGGGTAGATTTCACATGATCACACTCGGCGGTATCCGACGCGGCTCACGCAACCATTTCAACAGTCGAAACGATATTGCAATTAGGGTGAGGATACACTCGTTACCTCGTTCTATACTCGCGCCATCGCATGCATGACGGCTTATTATATGTTTGGACGCTCTTATAGCTGAGAGCGAAGAAAAAAACAGCAAAACCCAAAAAAAGTGAAACGAAGAACCAGAAAATAACCCGAGAATGTTAAAGACCCATTCTGCGGTTTTAACATCAGTTCAATTCTCGAATAGGTTCCGTTTGAGAACGGCACATAACAATACTCCAATGAATGGAACGAAACTAATATGATGTTTCAGCGATTCGTCAACACGACAAATAAGTGCGGAGGCACAAATGATATGTTCGAACGTTTGTTTAAATCGATTCATTGGTTACGCATGGATTTGCATGGATGGGTTCTTTTAGCTTGCATAGTAAACACATACGTACATATACATGCATTTTCTTTACCGAATGTGTTTTGCTGCCATCCGATTTACAGCTCGACCATTTTACGACCATATTGCTCGATTCTGTGCGCAGTTTAACTCCGTACGATCCAAACCAGCACAGCTGTCGTAAATACCGGTGTAATTTATGCTTGATCTAAACGCTCGACACACCATTTAGGAGGTGTTCCTATTGCACTCATCGTACAGTAATGGATATTAATGCCAACGCCAGAAGGGCTTGTTCAGACACACTCGATGAGCCCTTTCGATTTTAGGCCCTAGATACCTAGATTTCCCAACATTTTCTGATTCTTCGACAAGAAGATGTTCATTTTTCTACTTAAGGTAGCTATGTCGCTTCCCGCTCATCTCGCATAAGTTATCGAAAAGAAAATGAATATTGCAAGTACTTCTCGATTGTATAAAAATCTGAAAAAATTCATGCATATTAAAGGCACTGAAAAGATTCATTTTGTACAATAATAAGTCCAAAATGTTATTAACAAGTTTATGAAAAAATTAATTGTTTAACAAATTACCCGGCAAAATAACTTTTTTTTTATTGAAAATGATTCATTTATTTTTCTGAATACGTATTATTTTTTCAGATTTTTCAATTAGTTTTGATTTTTGTGTTTTTTCAGACATTTTTTCCATATAAAAAAAATTTAAAAATCAAAGGTAATTGCAAAATCTGAAAAAATTCATACGTATTCAGAAAAATAAACGAATCATTTTCATAGAAAAAAAAACGTTGTTTTGCCGGGCAATTTTTTAAACAATTAATTTTTTGTTTAATTTTTTAATAACATTTTGGAATTATTATTGTGCAAAATTAATCTTTTCAGTATCTTTAATCTGCATGAATTTTTTCAGATTTTTATATCATCGAGAAGTACTT
>JAPYZD010009484.1:0-12224 GCA_030522725.1 Ichneumoninae sp. B BG-2022a
GCATACTTCCATGTATTTTTTCGCGCCAAACGCAGATTCGACAAAGTGAAACGTGACGATGTTATATTATTTTACGCACTGAACCTGAATCGGTCAGCCCTTTTGCATAAAAGTCTAAGACGTTGACGTTGAAAAAAGTTGAAAATTGAAATTATCATATCGCTTCCTCATAAAGTTGAAAATTTAAATTTTCAAATCGCTTCCTCATAAAAGCTGAAAATCGAAATTTTCCAATAGCTTCTTCATAAAAGTTAAAAATTGAAATTCGCGACGCTTCCTCTATGAGGAAGCCAAAAATACAGACAAATGCTTCCTCATAGAAGAAGCTTCACGAATTTCAATTTTCAACTTTTATGAAGAAGCGATATGAAAATTTCAATTTTCAGCTTTATTTTTAGATAAAAAGTACGAAACGTTGAGAACGTTTCACGGAGAGTGTCGAGGATCGTGCCTGGAAAAGGATATAAAAGCCTATGCGGAAGAACTGGAATCAGTCAGTCCGTGACGGCGAAGACCCACTTCGACCGAAGATATTACGAGGGAAGCGAGGAAATAACGACAGCCGTTTCGTCCCGGAGGAATAACTCAGGGAATGTATGAAATTTTATATTGAATAAAAACCTTACAAAAAAAAGTGTGAAAAATGTATACACGAGAAGAAAATCTCGTTAGCCTCGTATGAATTTTCCATTCCGCGTCCAATTTACAGCAGACGCCAAGCATATTCGATCACCGCGGTACTGTAGCAATTTAAAACAAAAAATTGTCCGAAGCACACGTCTATGCGGAGCGCGGACAGTTTTGCGATGAGTCATGAATTGGATCGGGCGCCGGAAAACGCGGCTGGTCGTTATAATCCCAATCAAACTCGCTCGGCCGACCCGACGTCGTTTCTCATTTTTCATCGATACTTCCAATATTTTTGCCGCGATAATAATAATGACAATGCGCTCCATTATTTTTATACTCGACGATGGATACGCGAATGAGTGGAGCGACCCGGTTTTTATTATTGATGTTGTTGTTGTTGTTTTTTTTTTTTAACGCGTTGCTATATCTGTTTTTCCGATCTATGACCTCAATTACAGATAACTGCGGCGACTGCCGTACCGAATAATTATTTTTTTCGGGGAGGGAGGCGAGCGGGACGAAATGAAACCGTGTCGGCCATTCGAAATGCGATATTTTTTTTTTTTTTGTAGATTGAAAAAATTTGTAAAAAATAGTTCGTTTTGCCCCCGCGATAAATATTCCATTGACCTTTACATTAGAAAATAAAAAATTGATAACATATATTTTTATTTTTTATCTATTTCCCTTGTGCGGAAAATATGTTTAAAAAATCGATTAATATTCTGTTTGATGAGAACCGTTAAAAAGTTATTATTGTTACGTTGATAAAAGTGTATATATATATATTTTGTTTTTTTATGTTTCCATCATATCGTCCAATTGCACTTTTAGGTACCCATTTTAGGCGAATGAGTAAAGCGACCCGGTTACTATTACTGTTATTTTCTATCACGTTGCGACACCTGTTTTTCGAAATATGACCTCAATTAGAGACAACTGCGGCAATTTCCGTACCGAATAATCGTTATTTTCGGTACGAGGGGCGAGCGGGGCGAAATTAAATCGTGTTGGCCATTCGAGATGAGCATTTTTTTATACATTGAAAAAAATAGAAGTAAAAGTTAATTTTGCCTCCGGGATAAATATGCTATCGATCTTTACGTGGAAACACGAAAAAAAGCTAATGATAATAATAATAATAATAATAATCTATCGAATCTAACCGATCTATCTATCTAATTATCTATCGAATAATATTCTATTTGATGAGCAACGTTGAAACATTATTATTGTTTCGTCGAGAAAATTGTTTTTCTCTGTTATTTTTTATCCCGTTGGAATACCTGTTTTTCGATTTATGACCTCAATTAGAGACAACTGCGGCAATTCCCGTACCCGATAATTGTTATTTTCGGTACGGGAAGGCAAGCCCGGCCAGGTCAGCCATTCGAGATGAGAATTTTTTTAATAAATTGAAAAAATTGGTAAAAATAGTTCGCCTTGGCCCCGTAATAAAAATGCCATTAATATTTATATTATAATATAAAAGTTGCAAACACACTGTTTTATTGCCTAGTAGGATCTATTCTCCCCGGCGCGGAAAAGCAAGCAAAAAAATATCTAAGAATATTCTCTTTGAAGGACAACGTTGAATTATTATTCGTTCGTCGATAAAATTGTAATTTTTTCTTTTTTTTTGCGAAACTTAAGTTTCCATCGTAAAGTCAAATTGCACTTCCCCATTTTCACGCAATTTTTTTGGTCACCCCCTCCAATCTAACGCGTTCGGCTCGACGATACCGCACGATCGTGTTTTAAAGGGACCGCGAGAATTTTTTTAATAAATTGAAAAAATTGATAAAAATAGTTGGCCTTGGCCCCGTAATAAAAATGCCATTAACATTTATATTATAATATAAAAGTTTCAAACACACTGTTTTATTTCCTATCTATTCTCCCCTGCGCGGAAAAGCAAGCAAAAAATATATCTAACAATATTCTCTTTGAAGGACGACGTTAAAACATTATTATTCTTTCGTCGACAAAGTTCGAATTTTTTCTTTTTTTTTTGCGAAACTTAAGTTTCCATCGTAATGTCAAATTGCACTTCGTCATTTTTACCCAATTTTTTAGTCACCCCTTCAAATCTAACGCGTTCGGCTCGACGATACCGCACGATCGTGTTTTAAAGGGACCGCGAGCTCCCCCGGGGTTGAAATCTCAACGGAGATACAAGTTATTATAAGAGCGTTTCCGCTTTAAATTGCGAACCGCATCCACTTGTGGGGTTGCTTTCACTGACGAGCTCGGAGTAATTAGGTCAAGTGGTTCTCCTCCAACTTCCGCGGAGAAGTCTCCTTCGCGATGCGCGCGAGCCTGCAACTTCCAGAGATGAACAAAAAAAAAAACATATATACATATATAGGTCTCTCAAAAATGTATATTCACCCTTGGCGAATCGCGGACAGAAAGATTTCTAAAAATTTCCCTTCGGGTTTACTTTTTCTCTTTCTTTATTTTTTTCTTTTCTTTTCGTCTCCCCTCGGCGCAAGAACGGGACGAGGGACGGCTCGGCTCATTATTGATCGCTCGGCAACGAGTTAATTCATCTAGATTGCCGAGAGACACTTCGATGGTCTCAGCGGAGAGCCAAGGATATAATCTCGTGTCGAAAGCTCGAACAGCTTGTACGAGCTTGGCCGGAGGCCAAAAGGCTCCTGTTAAGGGGACGTGGATGAAAACCAGCGCGATCGAGTCTGCGGAGCGAGAGAGCACCGGTTACGAGACTCGAGTGGAACGTGGTCGAAACTTTTCGGTCGAGGGGGCTAATTATTTAGTTGATGGAGGAGCTGGACGGGGAAGACCGCATCCAGCTGCGGGAGAATATGAGGAATATCAGCGACGGTTTCTCTTGATATCTCGAGATATTAATTGCGTGTAAAAAATACTTCGGTCAGAAAAAATTAAAAATTCAAAAACTTTAGCAAAAAATAATTGTAACTGAAAAGGTCTTCAAAAAATTGCCCCTTATTGAGAAAATGTTTGTAAAAAAACCGACGATAAACGATAAACCGATTAAGAAGCGTAAAAAAATAACTTCAGAAAGGACGAAATAATTAATTAATTATAATAATAATTAATTAATATTGATTTGTTACAATTAATTATATTAATTTAGTAATCGTTTTCGCTACCGTCGGCGTCGTCCGAATTCGTCCGGTCATCCGGATCAATACAAAAATCAACACAAAAATCGGGGCCCGTCATGAAACGCATCACTTCCGTTTTTGTGCCCTAGCGGGCAGTCGGGAGTTGAAAATCAAAAAGCTGCACCGATAGAGACGTAAGATTTTTTCTTGAATTTTTTTACTTCAATTTATCACTGCAATAATCTAAACCGCGATCGAGGATTTTTTTACCCAATCGTGTGCGTTTTTAGCCACGCAATATGGAAAAAAAACTAGAAGTACAGAGACAGCCTGCGAGGCGTGCCGAAAAGAGCAAATAAGCGATAAATTGATTTTTTCTGGTGTACACACATTTTGTTCGCCGTCCACACGAGCCAGTTATTTTATTTATCTTTTTTACGGTGGTTTTCAGAAATATAACGAATCGAATCGAACGTTCAGCGAATGCGTCAAAACCCTCTCTCATGTTCATCAACTCCGCATGCATATGCAAAAGCACATACATATAATATTCAATTTTTCGGAGGCAATTTTCTAGAAAAAAAAAAAATCGTTAACGATTTTTTGCAAAGATATAAAAATGTTTTTTGTCTCCCGTCCATCCTACTGAGCGATTTGCACTTTGATCCAGTTTAAAAAAAATGTCCAGCACGTTTCCATCTCCCAATTTATTCGCGCCTCCGTGTGCGTGCCAGTCGGCGAGGGAAGATCCTTCCCCAAAATATACGCGGCGCCCATCAACATTGTGTCAACTCTAAGTAATTTGATATTCAGCCGAGCTCGTTCGCTCGTTTCGTTCGCTCGTCCGGCTTCGTTCGCGGGGCGTCGCGGTGCCCGGAAAACGTCGGATTAACACCCGGTCCGCTCCTTTTCCACCGGGCCGATCCGGTGAAAAACCCTTTCCTCAACCTCCGGCGTCTCCCTGGGCGTGAGGATTTTTAATGCGGCCTGCTTTTTAACCGCCGTTACTTTTGCCCGTCCGACCATCCGAGCGGCTCTTTCGCCGCGGCTCTATACAGAGAGGCTCGTTCTGCATCCGCGGATAGAGGCGGCTCCGCTATCCTCATCCACACGTAATTCAGTTACCTCTTTCTCTGCGCTCGTCGGCCGCACGGAATCGCCCAGGGTAGCCCGCCTGACCGGCCAACTCCGGCTGCGCCGCAAAAAGAATTCGAGCCTTATGATATATTTTTATTTTTAGTAATTTTTAATTCCATCTTTTTTCTCTTTCTTTTTGGTGCCCTTTCATCATGAGAATTGAAACGGCGGGAGATGTAACGTCGAAATGCGATAAGGTGTGTTGTGCATCTCAGGGCGAAATATCGCAAAGGTCTTGACGAGCCTTATGATATATATATATACACCCAGAAATAAAATTTATTTGACGGTCACCATTTATTTGGTTTAAGTAAAATATTTATTTGATTTAAATAAATATTTATTTTCGTTAAGTGAATAGTTATCGAAATGAAATAAATATATATTTAAATCAAATGAATATCTTACTTAAACCAAACAAACAGTGGCCGTCAAATAAATTTTTTTCTGGGTGTATTTTTTATTAATTTTTTATTTCATTTCTTTTTCTATTGCTTTTTGGTCCCTTTTCATCACGAGAATTGAAACGGCGGGAGAAATAACGACGAAATGCGATAAGGTATGTGGTGCATCTGAGGTCGAAATATGGCGGAGATTTTGACGAGGATTATGCTATATTTTTATTTTTAATTAATTTTTAACTTTGATTTTTTTCCCCTTCTTATGATGAAAATTGAAACGGTGGGAGAAATAACATCGAAAAGCGATAAGATATGTGGTGGATCCCAGGGCGAAAATATCGCAGAGGCGAGCTTCAATCCTGCGGGACGCGTATCATTAAAAACTCATTTTCGGCGGAGCGATGTTTTTTTTTTTTTTTTTTTTTTTTTTTTTTTTTTTTTTTTTTTTTTTTTTTTTGTTTTTTTTTTTTTTGTTTTATTTTGTTCGGTAACGAAAAAACAAAAAAGAGTGGAACTGAAAGGGAAGGGGTAAAAATGGGTACCGGCGAAATATCGCATATAATTTCGTGCGCCTGTCGCTGATGCTGCTGGCGGCTCCAGATACGACGTCGTCGGGCTTAAGCCCCAAACGAGCCACGTGCATACATATATGGATATATATATAAAGGTATTTTCCGTGTTTCTCATTGCAATTGTCAGACGAAAATTTCTCCGCCCGAAAGAAACTCACGGTCCGACGACGCTTCGCGAGTGGGCGAGGATAAAACCGAAATTGCAATTATTTCGGAACCAGAGTACAGAAAGAACGGTCCAGCGTGTCCACTCTTCTGCTCCGACTGGCCCTCGCGAGAGGTGAAACGACAATTTCGTGAGAATTTTTATTTTTTTTTATTTTTTTTATATATATGAAATAATTACTCGCTCCGAGGACGAGCCAAGTTTTTCATATGCAAATATCTCGGGGACTTCGTCACAGTCCGAAAATATTCATTTTATTCTGGATGAAAAGTGGTCATCTGATAAAGCGGACTTACGTACGAAACGAAAGTCGAGACGAAAGTCATTTCGGAAAATTATAGTTATTTTTTAATCTTATCTATTTCTTCTTTCTTTTTCCTTGAACTTTTTTCCATTTTTTTTCTACATCTTTTGTTCTATTTTGCACCCGACTCAAAGGCGAAGACATCAAACAGTTTCGTAGTTTGCAATTCTACTTGGCAAAACGGACGACAGCCGGCGGCTTTTCGGCTCGACATTGCTCGAGCTTACGAAACAATCTCCCAAAATCTTTTTATGGTAAAAAAGACGAAAATAGTTCTTAACAAAAATATTTTTATTCAAAAAGAATTCTCTTTTTTAATTTCACTGCTTTTGGACAAATTATTATATCTTCTCGGCAAAATTTCCAGCGAAGGTTTGTCGACCATGAATGAATTAATGATTTTTATGTTTTTATATTTTAAAAACAAACAAAAAAGTTCTTAAAAAAAAATTGTGAAAATATATCTTTCTTAATTTCACTGCTTTTGGACAAATGATTGTATGCTTCTTAGCATAATTTATACTATATAATGTCCAGAGAAAGTTTGTCGAGGAAAAATGAATTAATGATTTTTTTGGTTCCGTGGAAAAATGTTTTTAAAAAATCAGATATTTCGAAAGCCAATCGTTTCACGTGCGCCAACTGGTACGTGAGAAAAATATTTTTAATCGACAAGAAAGTGGCCCAGCAGTCGAGAGGGTTAACGCACTAATTGATCCGGCGCTGTTCGCCGATGTTGGCCGCGAACAGGATCGGCATAGTCAGCAGTGCAAGGCCAGCGATAGTGGGATTGGAAACGGTGGAAGTAACGGGAGAGGAAACGTTGAACGAGCTAGTTGGACCAGGGAAGAGCAGCGCGAGGAGCAATTAATCGACGAGGTCTGTATAGTGGAAATGAGGTAAAGCCACTCAGCCAGACTCGTCGAGCGTTCGGACTTCGGCCACTTCCCCTCTATCTATCCTACATATCCACCAGCCGCCTCCGCCCTCCGACGATTCTCGACAAATCGGATCGCAAAAAGTTTCAACTTCGATTCAACCCGTTACGGCTATGGACTGGAAGGGTTAACGAGAAATCGTGCGCTTCGCTCTCGACGATATTTCTTCAGTGAGATTGACACTAATAAAATAAAATTACAAAAAATGAACAAAAGCGAAAACCAAAAAAAAAGGTTTATTTTGCTTTATACTTTTGGGTTTTTTATTACTTAAAAAAAAGAAAAATTGTTGAAGACGGGGAAAATAATTAATGTGTTTCACAATTTGTCCGACGAACCGATCGAACAAGGAGCGTTAAACCAAAGCCGCACTGCTTCGATCCACTCCGTTACAGCTACGGCCTGGAAAGATTAACGAGAAATCGTTCGCTTTACTCTCGACGATATTTCTCCCAGTGAGATTGACGAACATAAAATCAAAATAAAAGAGAAGAACCAACGCGAAAACTTTTCAAAAAAATCCTCTTATTTCGGTTCATAGATTTTGTCATGTGACAATAAAAGAAAAAAAAAGAAAAATTGTCGAAAACCAGGGAGGGAAAAAAAGTTAATGTCTTTCGCGATTTATCAGGCGGTCCGATTAAACAAGAAGTGTTGAACCAAAACCGCAATGCGGACAATCCGTCATGTTTCCCATCGCGATGGGCGCGCGCCCCAGGGTTGTTGCAACTTTTGATGCAATCATTTTGGGTAACGAGATAAAAAGTGAGAGCCGGGAAACGATAAGCGAGAGGGTTTCCCGGTGGCGCCGTGAATATATATACTTGTGACTGGTCTGGTGTTTGCACGTGTATATATGTATACACAATACGGATATCGTTGCGCGGAGCTTTTACGACGTTATATTTCACAAAATTAACCAGAAGCGCGTATTTCATGAAGGCAATTCGTTATCCAGTTCGCGGCGAGAGTCTGGGACGTGAAACCGTAGTAGAATAGCGTCGCCCCCCATAATCTGGCAATGCTTATAAATAAAGGGAGGGGAACGCGGAATTCCGGGGCTGATTTACTCGTTCGGCCTCGGTGAACCGACGGGGCGATGCGGCGTCTACGCCGTGGAAACGCTCAAAGGCGAAACCCTCGAACGAAGCTAATGCACGCGTAACGAGTGCTAAACCCATTACACGATCGGTCCCTAATCCGACCGAGCCGTTACATCGAAATCGAGCAATAAATATCGAGGCGAAAATTTAATTTGCCAAAAATAAAATCGTTCCGTCCATCGTGCGACTCCCCGGCAGAAAACACCGTCGACGTTTTTCTTATTTTATCGCACGAGGGTGTTTCGCATAAAAGGTGACGATAATTTGATTTTAGTGTCTCTTTGGAGCTCCGAAATTTCCCTAAAAAAGGGAGTAAATAAAATTGGCATATTTTAGAAGTGTTAGTGAATTCATTGGCAATACATAACATAAGCAGTTATAAAATAAGGAGCAGTTTTTTTTATACATAGCACACTTAAATCACACACTGAGAAAAAATTGTATAGTTGAAATTACTTAGCAACAATACTGACTTTATACCGTAAAAATAGTTCCCGAGGGGAACGTCTATAATTTTTAGTTACGCCAATGACGAAAAATCATGATTATAATTTAATCATGATTTTTATAATATGTACCTTTAGAAACTATCTATACAAATTGTCCCCCTGGAAACTATTGGCTATAATAGGGGAAATAATATCATTTTTCTCAGTGCATATACACTGCAAGTTGGCCATTGACCGAAGTCCTTCATTATTTGAAGCATTGAAACACTAAAAAAAATTCTGCTCTAATGTACAGAAATGGAAGTTTTAAATGAACCAATATTTATGTTCTTTGCAATTTATGAAGACAAGATTGCCCAATTTTATTAATGGTCTCCAGATGGATTTGTTTCTACAATTTACATTCATCAAACTAATTAAATTCAACGTTTCCGTACCGCGAAAACGAAATTTTGTTTAATTAACTTCGCATTAAATAAAAATGAGAATAAATTTTTCATTTACACAATTTTCATACCCATTTTTTTAGCCTTCCCTACGTACGATGTTTAATTCGTGATTATTTGACTTTTTTTTACCTCCATCCCGGCTCACGTCGACGAGGGAATTTAATTCCCCTGAGAGGAATAAAAATTCTTGGCTTTTCTCTCGTGACCTGAAACCCCTCTGTTCATTTTCCAGAGATCCGCTGGTTCTGCCGTTGCTCGTAGGCGGGCACCGGGGGGGGAGGGGGGGGGGTTGGTAGTCGCTGTGGTTTCTGTGTATACACACTCCGCAATCGAGAGCTTCGGTCCTTTTATCCTTTGATTCGCATCAGGGATCGGGCTCTTTCGCGTACTCCGTTCTTTGCCTCCTCAGCAGAACCGATATAGAAAGAGCAGCTTTTTTTCTCTCGTCTTTAAAGCCCGCTTCGGTATGAGTCGATATGTCCGTGGAACGAACACAACGGTGCGACGCTTTTCTACATCAATTTTCATACGCCCTCTTACTTCTTGGGGCGCTGCGGGCCCGGAGGCTGTTTTCGAAGAAGAATTCCCTCGCACCCCTGTTTTATCCCTATTTCCCTTATCAACTATATTCCAGGCACGATTTTATCTCGGCATTGGTTTTACGATTTTCATGTACGCGCTGCGCGTAGGCGAAGCTAAAAAAAACGGTGTAAAAAAATCTCGGTCGTGTACACGATCGAGATTTTTCTTTTTACACCGTGCACTTTTTTTATCCTCGCGAAACACCATGTAACTGGGAATAAAGCTGGGAAAGGTTATGCTCAGGTCAACGTTGGACGATTTTCTGCATAAACGTGGCGTCCAGTAAAAAATCTGTACGAAATTTAAGGACGATTTTCAGGACATTTCCAGGTTATGTTGGGATATTTATTAAAAAATGAAAATTTGCATTTCGCCAGCGAATTACGAAATAACATTTAGTTCGATAACCGCTTTCGTTTACGTTGGAAAGAGGTGAGTGAGACTTTCAATATCTCACTGTACTTTAGCCCCAAAAAGACAAACGGATTCGTATTCAACGGGAAAAAATACGTCGGAATACGTAGCAGTTCATTTAAAAAAAAGACAAAAACATTTACTAAACTAAATATACATTTTTAAACAAACTCAAATTTTCGAGGAAAGGAATTCAAGGAAATTAAGGTAGTACTAGCGCAATGACTGACGCCGCCTAAGTTTGAGAGGAATAATTACAAACACTTCTCGATCGGATAAAAATCTGAAAAAATCAAGCATATGGAAGATGCTGATAAGATTGTTCGTCCATGATAATGATCCAAAAATGTTATTTGTTTCCTTTATGTTAAAATTTGTTTAAAATCGTAATTTTCAAGTTTGAGATAAAATTCTGAAAAAATTCATACGTATTCAGACAAATTAACAAATCATTTTCGTAATAAAAAAAAATTTGTTGCCGGGTAATTTGTTGCACAATTTTTTCTTTTCAGTAATTTGTCATGAACATTCTGAAATTATTATTATGCACAAACAATCTTTTCAGCATCTTTTATATGCTAGACTCTTTTCAGATTTTTTTCTCAACGAGAAGTGTTTGTAATCTTTGTCTTTTTTCTCTCGAACTTAGGCGGCATCATTCATTGTGCTAGTAGTACCTTAACCCCAAAAAGGCCAGCGGATTCGTATTCAGCGGGAAAAAATACGTCGGAATACGTGGCAGTTCATTTTAAAAAAGACAAAAACATTTACAAACTAAATATACATTTTCAAACAAACTCAAATTTTCGGGGAAATAAAAAATTCAAGGACATTCCAGGACTTTTCCAAGGTCAGGCAAAATTAAGGACAATTCCAGGACTCCAAGGACGTCAAAAACCGCTTGACACTATCATAACGTGACGTACATCCGGTACGACGTCCCTTCCGTTCAAAAAAAGAGATTTTAAAACCGAAAGTCACGATTTCCGGTGTGAAGTTACTTCCGGTGAAAAAATGAAATTTTCAACTGGTCTCGGTGAATTAACGATTCACTCGCAGTTGCTGTATAATCGCTTATTTACCGACCCACTCAGTAACTCCCATCGGCGTCGCATTTCCACGGAGTCCAATATGATGCAGCATCCTTGTAAACTGTATTCCAGGCACGATTTATCCTCGGCATTGGTTTTACTATTTTCATGTAAGCGTTGCGTGTAGGCGATCGTACAAGCCCGAGGTATTTTTTTTTTTTACACCATTCATTCTTTTTCAACCCGATAGAAACAGCACGTAACTGGAAATAAAGCTTGGAAACTTTATGCCCGAGTCAACATCGGAGTTTCACGAATTACTGCAATGCGCGCGCACTGTATATCCATCAGTGCACTTCGCAGATTAAGTACCCCGGGCACTGTTTCCACTTAATCCGCGAGAATACGCCCGCGTTGGGAATATGATCCACTTTTAGTTTCGAAGCAAATCTAATATGCAACGCTCCTCTCCCAGCACTGCGGTACTTTCGTCCCGGAGTCCTCGCGCAAACTTGTCTTGGCTGGGTTGTTACTGAGATTGGCGGGATGAAAAAATAAGTTTAAAAAATTGAGGGAATTTCCGAGTCGGTCCTGGATCTTCAAATTTTCATTTAACACATTACACTTAGCGTGATTGTGAATTTGTCGTCACTTCCGCTTTGAAAATGTCCGATACTTACAGGAAGTGACGTTATATTCGAAATACGTTACTTCCGGTAGAAAAATGAATTCTTAAGGAGGGAGTCTCGCTGCGCGATGAATTCGGATAAGTTCGACAACAATAAGAGAAAATTACAAGTACTTCTTGATGGTGTAAAAATCTGAAAAAAATCATGTATATTAAAGGTACTGAGAACATTAATTTTGCATAATAATAATTGCAAAATATTATTAACAAATTCATCAAAAAATTAATTGGTTAACAAATTACCCGGCAACAAAACTTTTTTTTTATG
>JAPYZD010009494.1:0-12621 GCA_030522725.1 Ichneumoninae sp. B BG-2022a
TAGTCTTGGGTATTTAGTTAAAAAATTTCTAGCAGAAATATGCACGGAATTGCGAACACCGCCCCTTTAAACACAGACGAAATTGGGTAAGAATTTGTGTCGCGCCGGGGTCAATTGTAACGGGTAGTGGGGTCATTTGTAACATCCTTCTGCATCAAAGAAATTCTTCACCGAGCGCTATTAAGAAATAGAACGGGGGTGCATTATCACAAAAAAAAATTATTTTAATTTAAAAAAATGTAAAAATTGTTTATTTACAAATATTATAGTCTACAATTAGCTGGTTATAAATTATAAGTGTATAAATTATCGCTGATTACTTAGAATGTAAGAATAATATAATTAAAATATATTGGTATTAGTATTGGTACTAAAAGACATTAATTATTGCTGGTACAATTGACCCGAATCGACTGTTACAATCGACCCTACAAATGATTATTAGCAAAGTTACCGTGGTATTGGTTATTAACAATCTTCAACAGATCGTCTCAGCGATCAAAATGTTCCGCAAAAATGTACCTTTCAACTTCTCGAATCATATTTGGTTTCGGCGATTTGGTACTTTTGAAAACTCAGCTATGAGGTAATTGTATGGCCATAAAGTGATGTCTATAACGTTGCTCCCTTCATATCCGATGCGTCCGATCATGCGCAGCGTTGCGCGGCCGCTTGTTACAATTGACCCGTGTTACTTTTGTCTCCGGTCTCCCCTATCGACGCTGTTCGGGTAACAGATTTTTGCCGAAAATTCTTTTCGGGGATCGCATGGGAAATATTAGCTCGCACTCCTCGGTTCGGTAACGCATCAAATCTGATATCCGTTCGTTCCGAGCAGGTCATACGCGTACCCGTCGGCGCAGTATATTTTTATCAGGCGACGCCGCGAAGTTCCTATCTCGGTTCCTCTCTGTTACGGCGCAGCGAAACGTGCTGGGCAGATAGACGGACGAGAGTGGGCGGACGGCATGAGATCTCTCATCATTTTTATTCATTTCGCGCGTTGAAAATGAAACGGGGTGAAGAGAAAAAGAAATCTGTTGGAGGGGTATCTCCCTCTCGTCCTATACAGGCTGGCTCGAGCGCTCGGGCACGGTACTAATTAGCACAGGCCGCGAGGGCACGATACCCCGTACGCCCTGGTATATGCATCGTGGTGTACGTATAATACCCAACGCACGACGCGACGAGGTAGGTATGCATGTCCAATTAAAGCATCATAAGTTTGCATTACATTCTTTTTGCGAAAGGAATTTATTACCGGTCCTGCGGAAACCCCCTCTCTCCTCCTCGCCGCCCTACTCTTTCCCTCTCGGCGTGGTCCATTCGTTCATCCGTCCATGAACTAGACTGTCCCGACGCGACGCGGTCGAGCGGGAACCGCGACGAGGACGAGACCCCACGATTCATACGCGCGCATAATATATTAGGAATTCAATTAATTAGAACGACTACTATTATTTGTTTTTTCTTTTTTCCAATTAACGAACTCTTCGATATTCTGCAGTGATAATCTCTCAGAACTGATATTTTGATTATACTCTCTAGCGAGTTGTATGTTTTCTAGAATACAAACCAAAAAAATTGTGTCAGGAACATGTTCGGAGTGACTTTGATCCGAAGGTAGCTTCGGATCAAAGGAATGTAAAAATGAAATTAAAAAAAAAAACAGGTGTACGGTGACTCCGAAGTCGCGACTGGGTTACATCGAAGTGTACGGAAGATGAAAAGGGTGGCTCGGTGGCGGCTTCTTTGCTCGCCAATCAAAATACTTGAACGCGACACCGAGCGGCATCGGAGCTTTCCATACGGCCGGCCGACGGTGTGTATCGCGAAAACGCGCAGTCCTATCGGGTTAACGAGAGAGGGATTCGCGGACTCGGGGCCCGAGAGGATAAAGAACGAAGGGCCGGGGGAGAAGGACACGCGGCGAGACGGGGAGCCAGAGTAGGAACGGCGTATACACACAGCGATGTGTCGTCCGGTGACGACACGCACAGAAGCTCGCCGGTAGCTGAGCGCATAACGAACGCGGACTTAATTAAAGGTTTGTGACTCAGCTCGTACGACGCGCGGGCCGGTATACGGGAGGCGAAGCAACTCGCGGTAACAAATCTCCCTCTTCGCCCTGTCCTTCCGCCGCGACCCTCCCCCGCGACCGCCGAGGCTCTCGTCGTCTCCTCGTCCCTCCCGTTCGTTCGACTCCTTGTCCGACGACGGTTTCCCTTCTCCTCCGCTCGGCCTCTCACTCGGTTTCCCTTCCCTTCCGTTTCATCTCCCGTTTTTTTTTCTTATTCCTCGCTTTACTTCTTTTACTCCCTCGTTCCTTTTCTCCTGTTCACCCGAGTTCTCGCTATCCTTCCGACCGAAACCATTCCACTCGCTCCCGTGCATGCGCGTCTCTCGCGCCCGGGAACGCATCGTCCGGCTCACGGTATTCCGAGCCAAATAAGATTGACGTGTCCTCCGCTGTTTTGTTTTTAATTAATTGAACGCGCGCTCGCCCGCGCCCTCCGAGGCGAGCGGCCGCGGTCTCCCAAATTGGCAGGACGACATTCTAATGCGAGCCACGGGGGAACCCTCGCTCGCTCCCTCTCCCTCGGGTCGTAGGCGCAAAAAAAGCTTCGTTACCTTCTATCCTCTCCCGATGCGACGTTACTCATGCCCCGCGACCGGCGACTCCGGCCAACTCTTTCGCCTTTGCTGTCTGTTCCCTTTTAAACCCCCACCTGTCCCTACCTCTTTGCTGAAATCTCTCCTGCCCCGCTCCCGCTGTTCTCGTTATCTCGTTCGCCTCCCTCCGGCTCGCCGCTCCTCGTCGTTCCTCGTACCGCGGGAGGAGAGAACGAGATGAAACGCCGAAGGGGGGGAACTATTTACGGTGGACTCCCTTTGCTTCCACCGAAATCGAAAATAAATCGGGGATGAGAGTGTCTCGCCCTGCTGGTCCTTGGTACACCAAAGGGGAAATCAACGCACGTTTCGACGCTAGACGGCCTCAATTAAGGAAATTTATTTCGTTGCCGGTCCAAACCGTCGTCGCCGTTACCGGAAACGACGCCCGGACCAGTCGTGCGCTGGTCGAAATCGCCGCTGGATATATATGTCGACGGGGGAGGGGGGTGGGGGGAAATCGTGTGATTCTACGAATGGGTATTAACCGTAGCCGGGTGGCTGAAAGATCGAACGTGATCGAACGTACGTGCGCGGATAATTGACGGATCGACTGGTAACGATCGGGCGGTGAGCGATCTCTCTGACGCCGACGGACCGCTCACGTACGTTTATGATAATTAGACTCGGGACGCTGCGACGGGACGGTGAGAGAGGGAACCGTGGCGATAATAAATTGTCGCGGCGTCATACCCGCGACTACTCTCGCGCTTGACAGCCGATCACTTGCTCCGATGTGTTGCCCTTGTACATTTGAACGGGAGGACTGTCGGACGATGAGATCTCACGCAGTCACGGATGCGAGGGAGAGTGGGGCGCGGTACGGCTGCGGGATACAATGTTCAGTTGGGATTTTCAACCAACACTACTGTGTGACAAAAAAAAATTAAAACATTTCAGACACTTAGACGTACGTGCGGGCTGAGATTCCACGGCAGGCGAAGATCGAAGTTGGTGACATGAAAAAAAATTCTGTTGAGCACATTTTTATCTTTGTGATGTTTTCTCACACATGTACAATATGTGTGTGGCAAAAGTGAATTTTTTTACCAATGTTCTTAGTCGATTTAGGATGGTTTTCAATACTCCAATGAATGAACTTTGGTTTGGGTCGATAGCTCGAATAATTTTTTTTTTTTTTTTGCTATCACGATCGCCAATTTGGAAAAATCCTAAAAAAACGAGATTTCGAGAAAACTTGCTTGTTCGGATAAGTTTTGGATAAGACAGATATAGGAAAAATTATTGGTAACTTATAGGAATCTAATGCCAATCATTCAAGTGTTCTGGAGCCACATTGTTGAATTGTAAGTCTCATTGGGGTTTTGCGTGTGTACGCAACCAATGTATTTGAAATTCCATACTTGCAAAAAAAAAGTATGCTTCAAAGGGTTAACAGGAACGGAATAGTCCAGTCAAAACAAAACTTGCACACCGAGTCGCGAGCTTCTCCACGCGAGGCCTACCGAGCGAGAAGAAGAACAGACATTGTCAATGCTTTTCTTCATACGCTTAGAACTCACGATTAAATTATTATGCGGGTCGATTATTCGAGGCCGAGATTCTTCGATCCGCCGATTTGATTATGCATGCCGGAGGGCTTTGCGCGCCGTCGCAGCATCGGCGAGATGCAGCCGCTTCTTGGTATTTACGAGAGAAGAAGAGTGACGATGAAGAAGTATTGTACGTGTGCGGTAAACTGTATGCCCGGTGTCATCCAGCGGTGATAGAGAGGTACGTGAGTACGTAACGCACATCACGCTTATATCTCCGAGCTATGCAGCCTCGAAGTGTCCGGCTAAATTAAATGGCCGGGAACAGAGAGACCCATTAGCGAAGCCTGCCGCATGGACGTGCCTATGTAACCAATGTAGTACGGAACCGCGCATGGAGCTGCGAAAAGTAAGTCGATGCGTCCAGCGTTCTACACGAGAAGCTGCACAGAGAGCTGCATAAAGCCTGTTGAAAACGTACGGCGCAGTTCCAGCCACCCTACGTGCGTTCGAGAGTTTTATGCCCGCACGGACCGCGCGTTACGACTCGACAATGCATTTCCACGTTCCTGTATCCCTCTTTCTCTCGGCAGCACTCCAACGAGCGACTGCGGGCGCTTTTACCTCGGCGGCTATATCCATATACATCAATTCCGAGGAGCCAAGAGTGTCACGGATGATACAAGAACGAGAAGAATACTGTGGGGTATCAAAGACTCCCGAAGGATTGGAAACGTGTCTCGATTCGACGAACCTAATGCTTGTACATATTTAGGTACAATGTGTCTTTGAGGGCTGATCTTCGGCTCTCGGGTCCTTTAAAGATGTATGTTCTTGGTTTTTGCGGATTGTACTTTGACTCTGCATCGTGTATTCTCTCGCGTCGAAAGAAAAATCATACGTGCCCCGTAATGTGTCGAATGTCCTGCCTCAAGGCACCGGCACGCTTCATCAGGCTGTGACAAATTATTTCAGGTACCGCAACCAGACGTGCAGAATTTTTACACCCTGTTTCATTCGTTAACAGAATACAAATAGCATAATATATAAAAGATGTGAACAAAAGAATTAAAAAACTCACTGGTATCAGGACCCGATATTTTGTCCTCGATATCCTCGATACTCCGCCGCTTCTCCCTGAAACACAGTGACAAGAAAGACAGTGAAAATAATTGTCGATCGATTATTCACTAGTTTCTATAATTTAGTAGCTTCCTCACAAGGTCCTAATGCGTAGGGTAGAGCGGGGCAAAATGGGGCAACGGGGCAAAATGGGGTTTTTGGGCAAAATGTCATTTTCCAATAATTTTTGGATGCCCGAATTCGCCCTATCGGATACATCAGCTTTTCTGCTCAGTTTTGCCATCCTGTCCGATCCAAAAATGATTGGAAAATTTAGTTTTGCCCAAAAACCCCGTTTTGCCCCGTTGCCCCATTTTGCCCCGCTCTCCCCTACATTCGCCTCCTTAATGTTTTGTTAAATGTTTTCCATGCAGCTAATTACTTCACTCTAAAATCGCGTACCAAGAGAAAAAAATATACACTTTTTTGGTAGCGGTAAAAAATAATCCGAAAGCTTGGCGATTTTTGTGTAAAATAACAAAATCGGATACGTGGATGATTTCTGCACCCTCTTGGTTATTACAGAAATGCGTCGAGGTCAGCATGCATAACACGCGGCAGATACGAAATTCCCTCTCTCTCAACCACTCGGATTCTACGCTGTAGAGGCTAGAAGCCCCTGTGTCGGGCTAATGCAACGAGGCTTTCGAGGGATGAGCCGCAAGGGCAACAAGATATTATCGGTGGGCGATAGTGCGCGGCCCTGGCTTCACTCGGCCATTCTGGCTCGCCCCATCGGCCGAGTGCCGAGTGGTCCACGGGATCTCTCATCCTGATGTAAACGCGGCGCACGCGGTGGATGCAACCCCCCCCCCCCCCCCCCCCCCCCCCCCCCCCCCCCCCCCCCCCCCCCCCCCCCCCCCCCCCCCCGCCGCCCCCCCCCCCCGGCACGACGACGAGTACCCGAGAGCATCTCGGTCTTTCACCTCTCTGCTACTCGGCTTCTGTGCTCCCACTGTCTCCACCTTGTGCATCATCGACGATGCACCGGTGCCGATGCGGAAGCACCAACAGCCTGCGGTATATTCCCAGTTGCTGAGCCTCAAGCTTGCCGCGCCAATGAAGGGTTAACCGAACGAGACCGAGCAGACCTCGATCTATTTTGATGAAGCGATGCATTTCCGTGACATTACATGAACGTCCATGGAAATTAACCGGAATGCGGTAACAGCCGAAGTATTCTTTGCACTGAGAAAAAAAATTGGTTCGAACAACCAAAAGTTGATATACGTTCAAAGTCGTTATTTGATTTGGTGCAACTGAAGCATTGTGTTGAACGATTATTCGCCTCATAATATGTTGATCAAAATATTTATGTTGTACGAAGTAAATAACGCCTTTGAAGGCATGTCACCGCGCATTGGTTAATCCAACCAATTTTTCTCAGTGTGCCGTTTCGAAAAATGGTAAATTTGTAAATGCGGAAAGCGACAGTATGTATGGTAATTGAGGAGACCTTAAGAGGGTTGGAACTGTCCGCAGCAGTCAAGCGAGCGCAACAGTTTCTTAACCATTTGGGCCAAGCACTGAGAAAAAGCAATGGTTGGATTCACTAAAGTGTATTGGCTTACGTTGAAAGGTGTTACTTGGTTGGTGCTACAAAAATGTTTGTTTAAATCTACAAATTTTGAATCAATTGAAGCTAACAATCGTTTAATAAAACATTGCTTTATTTGTACCGAACAAATAACAGTTTTGAATTACGGATCAGTCGACTACAGTTGACGATCGGTACGAAATGTGTCCTCAACCTAGGAAAACCGCAACATATTTTTTGCTCGATTCGTACGCGATAACCTCAACGCCCTTTCCCAAAAGATCATCTCTCGTACAGATCGAGCCTCTCGTACGCTGTAATACAAAGCATCGTTCACCACAGCCTATCTACGTATGAAACTTTTTGCACAAGGTTGTAAAAACTTGGCGCTCATTTTACGCTCCTTAAAACGAACCAAAAAGGGTTCTGTGCCGGGATTAGGAGCTCCGCGAGAGGGAGCCCGAACGAATTCACACGCGAATGAAGGAAGACCCGTCAGGTTGCGGACTTCTTTTTCCGGGTATTAGCGGTAAAAGGGTCACGCAATCCGGCTGAGTTTGCTTTCACCGAGACGGTTAGCTTGCCGAGAGAGAAGCGTCGCTTTGACTGCCGACCGAGCGCCGATAGCCCCGGTATTTCGTTAATTGGAGTTATTCCCTTTGAGCGAACGACCAAGTACAAAGTTCGATGGGAGTATAATGCACTCGGATGCAGCTGGTGTACCGTCGGGACACTTCGATGCGCGCGGCCGTTCCGGCGCCGTTGCAGCTCGATCAAAGTCGAGCAACGATCTGCATACAGACGTTTGACTTTTAGTCGTAGAAACACCAGCCAGGAGGACGTTCGGCACTGCCACCTGTACCGATCGGCATAAAGATTAACGATGCTCATAAAAAAAAAACGATCGGTCAATATGTCGATGCCGCACCGGCCGCGAGAGCCTGGGCAGTTACAAGAAAGTCTGCACACGCCGCCCCGTTCGGCTGCGTGCATTAATAATTGAAAGAAAGATAAAAAAAAAAGAAACTCTCAGGCACCTGGGGGATTTTTCTTTGGAGAAAAGGGAGAACGAAACACAGAGGTACTCCATTAACATTGCAAGGCTCTCGAGTACTTCTGTCTATAGGCAGAGAGACCGGGGCGTTGCGTCGGACCACGCCGGGAGAGAGCTGCCCAGCCCCGAGAGAATTCGTTAATCCTGTAATTAATTACCCCGGTTAATTGGAGAGACGGAAGAGCAAAGCCGGCCTCTGTAACAGGCCGACTCTCCCCTCCGGCCGGGACTTTTCAGTATTTTTTTCTTTCCTCTTTTTTTTTACTCGATATCCCGTACTCGAAGTCTCCATTGAAGTCTCGATTGCTCGGTGGATCGCCGACGGCGTAACCGACGACAGGAGAAAAAAAGTGGAATAAAAACTATGAAATATATTTATTAATATCGTAAAATGTAGATCGGGAAGAAGTCACTCGTGCCGATAGGTCGAGCGATCCGCGGACGGGGTGTCAGAGACGAAGGAGAAAATCCAATCGAGCTAATGACGAAGCTCGACGTGTCGCCGGCGCTCTCTTATATTAACGAAGGATTCCCCGTCAGCTCACCGATGTAAGCGGGTTACAAAAATACACGAGTGCAGCACTTGACGAACGTGGAGAATGAAAAATCTCAGAATGATATCTTCGATCGAGGCGCCGATCAATCATCGACGCCAGTTCGTTCGCGTATTCACAGGCGTGCTCGACGAAAACGGAATCGTTGTTCAATTTCTATCCATCCACAACATCCTCCCACTCGCACAGAACAAAGTAAAAAAAAAATCCTTCAACAAAAACCCTTCTTCGCAGAAATGTGTGCGGTGTTCGCGGCGGCGAAAACCGATTGTTCTTTGCCCGAGGTGGAGGAGGAAGTCGTCTCGCATTATGTTATTAAAAATCATCATTAACTAATAGCTAGGTGAGAAAAGCCCGACGCCTACAACTCTACTCGGGACAAATTACTTTCTGATTTGTACGGAATGCCAAGCAGCATCGTTGTCTCAGTGAAGTCAACACCCAGAAGGAAGAGCTTGGCGAACGCGTCGATGGCCGGGAATAAAAGAGGCGCAAGTCCTATGATTAGAGTGTGCGAGTTGCGGCTTTTTGATTCCGAGCCATCAATGCGAGTGCGGGTTAAAGGAAGGGGTTGAGGTGAAAGAATCGCGATTCCATTGCGCACAGCAGCATCGCCGGGAAGGTGCAACATCCGGTGCATCGGGACATCGGGCGTCGCGCAGTCGTTGGCAGGTAATCGGTGATGAGCCACTTTGCAGTGAATAGCCCAGGCAGCCTCTCGGAGCGAGAGGCGCAAGTGCATGCCAGCGACTAGTGGCTCGCCGGATCCTGAAGAGCCAATCTCTGTCGGGTTCGCTCCTCTTCCCTCGGGAGGTCGGAGAGCGTCGGGCCACGTCGCGATGCAACCGGGGGACGACGAGGGTGGGCGGAGGGGTAAAAAGGGCGACGGAGACCGAAAAACGTATAAGAGTACGGGGACGCTGCACGGAGCCGAATCCCAGGACACTTGGCTTTCACACCCCGCGAATAATGACTGCTTTTTTCATTTGGCGACCCGGCGACTTGTACCGACGGCGGTTAGGTGGTAGTAGTCCTCACTAACAGTAGCACATTAGACAATATTACTTTTGGGACGGGAGCAGTTTCGTGTACTCCCCGACAATGCCCGACACGCGCGCCAGAACGGAGCTTCCTTCTTCCTTACAGAGGCGTACGGTGTGTGTAACTGCATGCCGTACGGGTCTTTATCTTTTCCTCCGGGCTCCCTCTTCCCTCTGTCTTTCCGCCTCGGGGTCGCGCACGTGTGAATGTGCGTGTGAACTTTTTTTCTGGAAGAACCCGTCTATCCTCAATGCGGTTCGTCTCGGGAGAACTACCACTCTCGCCGGACTCCCTACGCTCGCGAAGTGTGTAACTTTTCATGTCCCACCACCGTCGCTAGTTCTGTAGAGCTCACTCGATTGTAAAAAAGAAAAATAATAATAAAAATAAAAACGTACTGTCTAAAGGAATCCTGTTTATTGTATGGAGAATGCCAAAGGAACATCACACTGAAGATATCTCCATGAGACTAAATTTCATAAAGTTAGAACGGCTATGTTTTGCATCGCAAAAACTTCGCTCGGGGAAGTTCACTTGTAGAATAAAATCCTAGAAGTGATCAATTTTTTTTTTCTCTTTCTAAAGCATTGACTGAGGCTTGCCGAAGATAAAATTTGATGTGCAAATATCTTCAGAATTGTAAAGGAAGAGCATTGCTTTTGGATTACATCCACAGTTGGCACTTTTGCAATCTCCGGAGATAATTTGGGAAGCGCGAAAACTTTGTTCAATTTTCAGATTTTTTTTTTAAGATTTTCAGACAATCATTTTCACGCGGACAGCTGTTATTGAAATGACCGAAATCGCTGACGGAATTGATTCGTGATTGATAAGCTCGGAGTTTATGAATTTAATTCAATCGAATAGCTTGACTATCCGCGATTAGGCAAAAGGTCGGACGTGGAGTAGATGGATTTTCGAAGATGACAAGTGGAGAGTTCGAGGAGAGGGGAAAATGAACAATGTTCAGCTGGAGCGGGTAGTAGAGGCGAGGATGGAGAGAGTCGTCAGGGCGATGGGAAAGGGGGACGGACAAGTGCTGAGAGAAAAGCCAGGGGTGTCAGTCATTAGTTGATTGGCTTCGAAGACTGCGGCGGGGTTGTCGGAGAGATCGTGGCTTTTGGAATAACCGCCGAGCGGCCCGAAGAATTATGCGCCAGACTGCCTCTTGTTTGCCACCCCGAGGTGCGAATAAATTCAACGCTCGGTCGTCAGAACTCATAAATGTCCCGCCGAACGTCCGAAAGTAACGGACGGAAAGTTCTGTGTCTATAGAATAAAAAAAAATCATACTTTTGCGATCACGCGAAGGAAGTTTTGGCGAGGCCGAATAAAAAATTGCACTGACCTTTTCACTTCGCTCGAAAACGGGGTAACTAATTTCGAGTGACGAAAGAGACAATAGTTTGATACGTGAAATATGTGGCACGTGAAAAATGGAAAAGACCGAAAAAAGGAAGTAAAGAAACAAACGGGACAGGTGGAAGGTACAGGGATGATAGAAGGATGTTCGAGTGTGGGTGAGATAGCGAGAGGGAAATGTGGAGAAAAAAAAAGAAAAAAAGGAACCGGAAGAGCGAGGCGCGGTGCTCGTTCAGATAAAATTGAAGCACGTACCGGCACGATACGTTACGGGAACACATTTTATGAACTGAATAAAGTATCGCAACGGTAGCGCGTAATGCCTCGGCCATTTACCCTGAGTTATTGCCAGGCATTGCCGAGAATTGGCTTCGAATCGGGCTTTGAATTTGACGGAGGACTGTATGGAGCTGGAGAAAACGAGGAATGTTCGTCCCTTTGTCTCTTTCGTTTTCCAAGTATTCAAAAAAAATAAAAATGTCCTACTCAATTGCTACCGATGTAACCGCAACTCGTGACTTTCCTATCGCATCTGTTTTGGCCCGAAGTCGTTGTCACGAAATTACATGCAATATACCCGATAAAATGTCGCCGCGTAGATCCGAGTAGCACAAATAAAAACGCATAAAGGTAAAAATAATGAATAAGCCGATCGAGTCGTGACATTGTCGCCGTTCAATCCTCGCAACGATATTAAAGTGCAAAAACAAAATTGCATAAAAGGGTAAAATCGTTCATCGCGACAGCGGTGCCCGATTAATTGGAAACAAAAACTCTCACGTATATTAAATTTCAATGAGCTATGCTGGCGGCAATCCAATAACTGAGTGCTTCTAGGAAATCCAGTATCGGATGAGGGAAATGTTTTAGCCCCAACGAGAGCAGTGTCGATGGAGGGAGAAAGCCACACCAGCGCGTGTTGACGCTTCCATCCCACATGAGCGTACATTCGTTACAGTACAAATGTGTGTGTTCGCCAATTCCACACGTAGGCAAGCGAGAGAAACTGGCGTAAACTGAGATGGAAAAAGCGGCCCTCGGTCCTTTACTCGTTCGGCGTTTCGCTCGACTCTGGCACACCGACAGGCAATATGTTAATCAAAGCGCAAGTGATAGTCGAACTCCGGGACAATTTGCCGTAGTGGCCTAATACAATATATATACACATATATGTGAGACTCGCGCCCGTTCCGGTGAGACCTGTCCGGGGTGCGCGTCGTATCGGACGGCAGTAAGTGGATTACCAGACCCACCGCCGGTGCTTCGGTGCTACCGTGTGTACTCTCGTGTGCTCGTGCGTTGCGGATGGACTGAACCATCTCTGTTGGTTCCTGCTTCTGGTTTCCTTCCAAACTATCTCCGACATCCCTCCCATCCGCCGAGGAGGAGAACGCGACGCTTCCATCACCTTTTCTTCCTATCAGCAACACCAACGACGACAACATTTCGACAAAGTCCCTGCCTCTATTCCTCGCTCAAAGACTCGACGACGAGGACGGAGATCGCTTCTCCCTACCCCGCAAGGATTACATCCCCATAAAATCTCCATTCAAACTGGGATGGATAAACAATTTTTTTTTTGCTCCTTCTACTCGTGGCCGTTTATTATTTATTCCAAGTAGTTGTTTACATTTATCATTTATAGGGGAGAGCGGGGCAAAATGGCACAGAGGGGCAAAACGGCAGAATGAGACAAAACGCAAGTTTCCGATAACTTTTGGATGGTGGTGATGGTGGTAGTTGGGGCAAAACGGCTTTGAAAATCCGGATGTATCGTTGGGACAA
>JAPYZD010009508.1:0-16264 GCA_030522725.1 Ichneumoninae sp. B BG-2022a
TTAATTTTTTGATGAATTTGTTAATAACATTTTGCAATTATTATTATGCAAAATTAATCTTCTCAGTACCTTTAGCATACATGATTTTTTCAGATTTTTTCACGATCAAGAAGTACTTGCAATGTTCTCTTTTGATTGCAATTGTCGTCGAACTTATGCGAAGTCAGCGCGCAGCGAGATTCCCTCCTTAAGATCCACCCTAGTTTCGAACGTTAGTCTAAATTCAAATTCAATTGTAGTTCGAGTTTGATCTTAAGATCGAATTTATCGCTTTTCGAATCATGGCACGAACTTGCTTTCTT
Source organism: Ichneumoninae sp. B BG-2022a (assembly GCA_030522725.1). NCBI lineage: Eukaryota > Metazoa > Arthropoda > Insecta > Hymenoptera > Ichneumonidae > Ichneumoninae sp. B BG-2022a. The sequence goes on from JAPYZD010009508.1 coordinate 303, forward strand.
AAGTTCGCCCTAACTTAATAATCTTAAGTTCGTACTAACGTCTCTAAATTCAACCCTCAGAGAAGGGAAGATGCTTCATGCAACGAAAAGAAACCAATTTCCAATGTGCAGTCGTGCAGGCCCTTCGATCAAGCCCGTTATCGAAAATAAACGCTCGAACGCGCGCGTATCCGCGGAATAAAATTTCCTCCCTGGCTGTATTCGTAATTTGTTGTTCTCTATCTGGAATTTAATAAAAGCTCGTCGAAGCAGAGAGCACGCAACGTGTCGCAGCTGTTGGACAAAAATCCCTCGCCCCCGCTCTACGGACAGAGGGAGCCAAGGATGCGAGGAGAGACACATTCCAACTGCGGCGAGCCGCAACGATTGTTCGAGCGGGAAAAGGTGTACCGGCGGTCGATATCCGATACTCGAGGAATCTCGAAAGTCGGGGCAATCGGTTGCAAGGTCAGCCGGTGTAACGAGCGAATCAAGAATCTCCTTCGGTTTCTTCACCGCCCTTTTTCCTCCATTAAAAAAAAAATCTCTTACCTCTTTTCTACACCCAGAAAAAAAAAATTTATTTGACGGCCACAGTTTATCAAGATTAAGTAAAATATTTATTTCAATTAAATAAACATTTCTTTCATTTAAGTAACTATTTACTTAATCAAAATAAATATTTATTTAAATCAAGTAAATATTTTACTTAATTCTAATAAACGGTGGCCGTCAAATAAATTTGTTTTCTGGGTGTACTTATTTCCTTTAAGCCGGCCGTTCGAGTTCCCGCGTCAGTTGCGCGCACAGCGAACTTACGGTATCTATTGATGAAATTGATGTATTCTTTATTAGCGGGCCGGCGGAACTTTCCGAAAGCTCACGGCAAGAGCGGAGCACCGAAGAGAGGGAGAAGCTTCGAGCAATCTTTTTTTACTTTTATTTTTTTCTTACCGAGGCAAAACTGGCTCGGGTTCTCGAGTCAATCCCGCGATTAAATCTCTCGAGAGGAAAAGCCTTCTTCGCTCGGCCCCGTATCTCCAGGGCGAACGGGCGCGGGGTTCCCCCGCCGATTGCCTCGGCTCTCGACTTAATCCCAGTTTTAGTGAAATATAACACTTCTTTCAATTGATGAGGGGACGAGGGAGAGGCCCGATCTCGCTCTCGTTCTCGCGTTGAACCTAAACGATCCTCCTCTTAGCTCCGTTCGCGAAGGCCCGACGACGCTCGGCATTGTGCTCGCCGATCTCCGAGCATCTTCGCCCACCCTTCTGCAACTCCCCTCCGATCTCCGCTCACGAAGTGGGATCGCAGTAATTTTTTTCGTTCTTTTTTTTATTGCGCTGAGCTCGTTATTATTACGCTCTTGTTACGCTTAAGTCCTCGTTTAAAAAAAAACCTTCTTCCCTTTGGAATAAATTAATTTTACTCTCCCGCCGGTAGTTCGGATTCTGGACAGACACGTGTTCGAGAAAGCGCGACCATCTTTGCCGACCGAACGGTCCTGCAGCGGTAGCTAAATCTACACGGTTTTAGATGGTGAAAGGCTCCCCCGATACCACTCGTTAAACCTCTCCCCGACGGAACTTAAGAGGGAATAAATTTGCAAGTTAAATTGGCCCGTGGACGATACAGGCGGACGTCCACTACAGGGCGAAACAGGAAGAAAGGATCCGCTAAGAGGAGAGCATCGCGCGGACGTTGCGAGGGTGCCGAGGAGGATGTAACGAAGACGAGTAAGATGCGGGAGTACGAGAGGAAGGAAAAAACTTAGATAAAACTTACGTTCGAGGGAATCTCGGAAAGGAAGAAAGCGGGTAAAAGAGGATCGCGGGAAAACTTTGCAGTGACGTTTTAAAGGGTTGCTTCGCTCTTCACCGCGACCGCCGAGAAGACTTTGAGACTGCGATGAAAGGCGCTTTGGCTTTTTCCAACTAAGTTGAAAATTTACAAAAAAATCTCTTTAGAACTGTGTATAAGTATGTCCTTTTCTTTAATATATATTTCTTTTTAAGCGTCGAACTTTTAGCTTTCAAACTGCGGTTTCCGTAGGGTCGAAGAGAAATTGGTTGGAAAATATGTATATAGGGGAGAGCGGGGCAAAATGGGGCAAAGGGACAAAACGTCATTTTTCAAAAATTTTTGGATGCCCGAATTCGCCCTATCGGATTCATCAGGCTTTTCTGCCCAGTTTTACCACCTTGTCCGATCCAAAAATGATTGGAAAATTTAGTTTTGCCCAAAAACCCCGTTTCGCCCCGTTGCCCCATTTTGCCCTGCTCTACCCTATATGTATGTATCTTCTGGAGCGAAAGCAACGTGACACATCTGCTCGTTGTAACGAATATGTGTCGTTGGGTAATCTAGTCTACACTGACGAGAGACACGAGACGGGACGTCGCGAAGAGGCTTCGATATCTTTCGTCGCAAGCTCCTTTGATTTTTCGCAGCGTCGCAAGAGATGAACACAGAGAGTCGGAGAGACTCGAAGACCTTCTCCTTCGAGAGTGAAGTGTGCCTTACGGGGCAGTACATATAGCCGGGGATTGGTGTTCAGTGGAGGCTGCGATAAGGGTACCTTGTGTGTACTATATACATTAAAACTCTCGACTTGTGCTCCATAGCGAGAGTACCAGTTATCTACCTACTTCGTGCAGTTATGCATAGAATCTTCTCTCCCACTTAACTTTAATACGATTTCTTGTCTCGCCCGCGTCTTAAAGTGCATAAATTTATATTCAACTCGTGTATCTCCAAAAAAGCTTTTTATTTACTACGGAATAGCTTTTATTATTTTACAGAGAATTCATTTTACGCTCGCTGGTTCACCTTACAACATCTCGGTGTGCACGGACAATTTTCACCTCAAAGTCGTACAGTAAAGTCGATTCATCTCAAAGACGTTATTGGATCAAAACTTAAACAAAAAATCTAACAGTGCGGCTTTGAATTTTTATGAATCTTCCCCAATACTAAGTGGTAATTCAGTTCACTCCTCAAACAACCGTATCTTTCGACCAGTTCGAACCAAAAACGATGAAATTTGCAAATTTTTTATAGTACCCTAAATCATTATCTCTTGAAACCTAAAAAAATGGCACCCAAAAAATGGTTGAAATTCGCCCGTCACAAATGTCGCTTATTATTTTCCGTATACCAATGTATCTCGGAATTCCGTCACAGGGTTTGAAGATGGTCGTCCGGGTAGTGGCGGCGAGAGGACAGTTGGTCGCCGTAGGCTGTGCGACGGCATTCGCGACAGGACAAATGTTGCCCGGGCGTTGATGTACGAGCGTGGCCCTCGTGAAGGAATGGCATCGCCTCGACGTAGAGCCGACCAGCTGATGATGGTCTAGGCTACTCTCTTCGCCTTGGCCGTAGCTCACAAACAAACCCACAAACACGCACACACACATGCACATTCCTCTCACCCCCGTGTTCCTCCGCGTTCCAAGTCGCGAGCGTGGTGTACATCGTGTACCGTGGCCCCTGAGAATCACTTGTCCGCGTATATGCTCCGAGGCTGACCGACGTTTACCCTCTCATTCCCTCACCCCCCTCGAATACCGGCGGAGGAGAGAGAGACGAACCGCCGAGGATTCCAGCCACTGGCTCGCCGGCTGACCAGTCGCTGCCTAGCGTGAGGCTAACGGTCGGAAGACCGCACTCGAGCTCGAACAGTCAATCCCTCGGTCTCTACCCGTCGTCCCGAGAATGCCAGCGGAGAGACCCGCGAGATCCAGCTTGGTTTCCCCTGGACTGTGTTCCCGATCGTCGGGGATCGTCATCCCTGACCCGTCGCAATTCCGAGGCCTTTCAGCCGACTTCCTTCCTCTCGAAGACCTTCCCCCTACCGTTTTCGTGGAAGCCCCAACAGAGAAATTATTGATGTCGTTAATGTCCGTTAGTTACGTTCGAGTCCATGGACTGGCCGTATTCACACCGTTACACGTTTCCCACCTTCGCTATACGGTGCATTATTCTACCACGGGCTGAAAAAGGCAGATCCAGGCTTTGTTGTTCCAGAGCTCCAACACTCAATCCCGACGTCTCTACCCGTTGTCCGGAAAACGTCCGCGGAGAGACCCGCCATAACCAACCTGACTTCCCATGGAATGTGTTCCCGATCGTCGAGGATCGTCATCCCTGACCCATCCCAATCCCGAGGGCTTTCCTCCGACTTCCTTTCTTTCTAAGACCTTCTTTCTCCCTTGCGTTTCCCAAGAAGCCCCAACAGAGAAATTATTGATGTCGTTAATGTCGACCGTTAGTTACATTCGAGTTCGTGGGTTTCGCTGGATTCGCTCCGTTACGCGTGTCCCACGATCGCGATACGGTGCATTATTCCAGCTTGGCTGCAAAACGCTGTTCCAGGGATTCGGTAACGGTTGAGAAGTCGTCATTGTATCGTAGGGCACCGCTGGCTTTAGCTGCCGTGTAAGTCCCTAATTGTACTCCTATATAAGCCTATATGGTGCGGTTACCCTACGTACTGTGTGCGCAAGACCTACACAGGCTCACCGGTTTGCGTGTACATGCACAGAGCTGGCTGTGCAAGTTAGGACTCAGCCGGCCGGTAGGCAATGCTGATATGGCAATAACACACGCTCAGCCGGAAGCTCTGTGCATAGCGAATATGTGCTTTTATGCTTCGGCCCAGATGCTTAGGGGATTTATTCCAGGATCTTTAATAAAACTAAACTAAACTGAGCTCGAACAGTAAAACCCTCCGTCTCTACCCGTCGCCCCGAGGATGCCGGCGAAGAGACCCGCTAGAGCCAACCTGGTTTCCCTTGGTCGGCCCGATCGTCCTGAGGCCTTCCATTCTACTTCCCACCTTTCGAAGCCCTTCATGCGAAGACACTCTCCCTATTGTCTCCGCAGAAGCCCCAGCAGAGAAACTATTAACATCGTTAATCTCCACCGTTAGTTACATCCGAGTCCATCGACTTTACGTTATTCTACCTCGGCTGAAAAACGCTGTTCCAGTTTTTTGTTTTCGTTCGATAACGGTTGAGAAGTCGCCTTTGTATCGCAGGGCAACACTGGATTTCGCTGCAAAGCAAGCTCCTAATTGTTCGCAACGGGGCTTGCAAGTGCTCCATTGAAATTCTATCGGAACTCCCGGAGTTGCGATTGTTTCACCGGCGACGGGGTCGAGAGAAAAGATCTCCGAGAAAGTCACGCGTGAGAGGGGGGGGGTGGGTACTTGAAGCAGGTTGATTAAGAGTTTTCGCGATCAAAGGTTGGACGGAAGGGAGAGAGAAGAGTGTAGTCGGTGGACTCGACAATATGAAATTTATTCCAGACGCGTTTTCTCTACCCTACTTGAAATCCTTAGGAGCCGTATATAGCGGCGAAGGCGATGTGTGTGTGTATAGTGAACGGTCGGAAGGGACGAAAGGGCAAGGGGACATCGAAGCTTTAATCGAACCGGGGACAAAAGGTTCCCGGGGGGAGGGCCGGTCTCTTCGAAGTCAGTTGGAATAAAAGAACTGATAAAAGTTGGAACGGTCGGGCGGTATGGAAGCGGAAGGATTGGAACCGGCGAGACTGGTAATAGCACTCGCCCGAACTCCCGAGGGGGATTCGAAGCCGCCGGAACTTAACGCTCACGGACAATACCTGTCGGATTTGATAAACTCCTCGCGAACCCGCGCGGAGAACGGTTATTGACCTCACTATGAGTTACGCTAGATAGACGCGAGACAATTTATTAGAGGATCGAAGTGGCCGTCGAAAAGAATATTTTCGTATATTTCGCAACGCCTTGTCCACTGAAGTTCAGTTTTCATTTTATTTTGAAATTTTAATGACGGAAATCAATTTTTGTAATGACGCGAAACGCGGTTGGAACGAACGTGGAGGAGACAAACCTATCATTACTGGAGCAACAAGCTGACCCGTCAGTGCTTGGTAACATTATTTTTATGTAACACGGCGCTCCGATTTCGCAAAGTTATTTTTTACCAAGTATACAAGCGGGCGGAAGATTCGAGGGCTGGAATAGAAATAGTATGCAAGTAGATATTTCTCTATAGAGCAAAATCAAAAGGGCGAAAAGTCGATATTATCCGCAGTTTCGTTTCTGCTAAATGCAGAAACGAAACTGAATTTTCCGAGTTTCGCGAGCGACAAGGGGAACGACGGCGCCCTGACGGGTCGGAAATTCCTGGGTGATTGGCAATTTGTACGGTTTTCGGTAGCATCGATCGACTTACCGATGGCGCTGTATATATAGTGGGGGGGGGGGGGGGGGGGGGGGAAAATCGATCGCGCATTGTCCTAATCTCGTCTAGCTGTTGTTTCTGCGGAAAAGCGTTTTAACTGTGCCGGCAACAATGCGCGATTGGTTGACGACCTATCGAGGCGGGAGGTAAACGGAGCCGCGTTATTCAGCGTGAGGCAGTTCTGGTCACTCTGCCACGGGGGAGAACCCCAAAGTTTTTACTTTTACATCGGCAACAACAGCAACAACTTTCCGTCCCTCCCCAGGTAACGCCGCGTCCCTTTATCCGGAGCTTGTAATTACCTCGAATTACGGTGCCATTTGTTGTCAGAGCAAAGATCGAATCTGGAGCTCCGTGTGCGACAATCGGTCTATATTCGTCCTCGAAGGTTCGACTTTCCATCGTGTTTTCCCTCACAAAAAAACCCCAACGCACGAAGCGTCGAGAGTAATCGACCCTTGTAATAGCGCCCAGGTGTATTCGTCCGGAATTTTCTCTCGCCCGATCTCCGCTGGGCCGAGCTTATCCATCGGGTTTACGAGGTAAACGACGCAGCCTCAGGAAACAATAACACCCCTTCCTTCGGCAGAATGCACCCAGAAAAAAATTTATTTGACGGCCACCGTTTATTTGATTTAAGTAAAATATTTATTTGATTTAAATAAATATTTACTTTAATTAAGTGAACAGTTACTTACATAAAATAAATATTTTACTTAAACCAAATAAACGGGGGCCGTCTAATAAATTATTTTTCTGGGTGTGAGGCGCGGAGGGAAAAGCGTGAGAAAAAATTGCTGGAAAAATTTAAGGACTCTAAAAGAAATCGATGCGCTAGGATATTTTTATCCGAGACTTTTCTACTTCTAACCCTCCGACAAATGGCGTAGGGCTCCGGATAATTAGGCTCGAGCCCCGAGACACCTTGGCTTCGGGCCTTTAGTCATTTACACTTGCTCCAATGACGCGTAGAGTTCAGCGTGGAAAAACCAGATATCGAAGCTGGATGAAGGATTGTCGGCTCGGGATGTCCGAAGACGCTCGGTCGGTAAGTGCGAGCGTGAGAAACGGAGGCGGTCGGAGTGAAGGCGTCGAAGTGAGAAAAAAAATACCGAAAGGCATTCTTCGCCGAGATATACCTGCCAGCGCTTTTCAGCCTGCGGCTGTTTCTTGTCTCGAAAGGAAGAAGCCGATATTCTTTTTCGGTTCGTCCTCTTTTTTTCTTCGCCTCTTTTTCCCTCGTTTTCTCTTCGTTCCGACCTCGCTTGCCGCTGGCTATCGTACCCTCTCTGTAGGGATCGGAGTCGGAGAGCCAACCCGGGCGCAAGGTTGGAACTTCGAGGAACGAAGAAGAACCCTGGCTCTGGTTTTTCCAGCCTCCGGCCTGCACCGCGGCACGGGCATGTAGTATGCATAGGGAAAACGGGGTCGAAAGAACTGTGTGTTCGTTACACGGCGACGTGGATCGTTAGGTTTAATCGTCGAGGCTGTTTTTTGCTCGGGCGAGCGTGGCAAAATTTTCTCACGAGAGCGCGTGTTGTCGGTGAGTCCATTGAAAGACGGGGCTCAAGTCCGAACCTGAGCTCCGGTTCGAGCAAAACGGTTCAGCTAAATGTTTCCTCCTCATGAATTTTCTAAAAGCGTTTGTACTTTTGTTGTTGTTTCCTCAATATCGATCGTACCCGCAAGTGATTTTCTCGCGCGAAATTTTCGAGAACTTCCGGCCTCCCTGCAGATCGAAATGGGAGAGACAACAGTGCGAATTTTTTGCTCGGTCGAGCGTGGCAAAATTTTCTCACGAGAGGCTGCGTTGTGGGAGAGTCGATTGAAAAATGTGGCTCAAGTCGTGGCAAAACGTTTTCGTTAAACGTTTCCTCGTCATGACTTCTCTGAAATGGTTTCTATTTTGTTCCCTACTCAATGTCGATTTGTCTCGCAGGTGATTTTCTGGTGAGACGTTTTGGAGAACTGTCGGCCTCCGCACGGCTCGGGAAGGGAGATGTAACAGCGCGAGTAGTAAACGACCATAGCTGTCTCCGGGCAAAATTTATGTACATCGGGGTTGGACATCTCGCGTGGCTGGACCGCGATAACGATGCTGGACTGTACCATTCGTTTTCATCTCGAGGATTACGTGTACGAGTCTCCTGTTGCACCTAGGCGACCCTTCCGCGCGCCGAATATCCTAGCTAGGATATACGGGGCGTTTGCTTTGCGCTGTATACACAAAACCGTAGCTGCCACGGCCCGCCTTATATCTTTCACCCTCCGAGCGAATGAAAGATCCGAATCGCCGTTGAAACTCTGCGGAGGGGAAAAACACGAGTCTGGCTCGAGATCTACGCGGATACGGGCCTAGATCATTGAATCTATCAGGGATTCGGGGAGCTCGCCTCGGCTCTTTACGACTCCTCGGCGGAGACTTCGGCATCTGCTTTGACATCCTCTTTTTATTTGTTTCCAAAAATACCACCCAGTATTTGCAATATCCCAGTCTGTTTTCTTCGATTCAATTTTTTCCGTATTTTATATGTATGCGTGCTGAGAGAAGGATCCGATAGAAATTATCATAAATCTGGTAAAAAACGACACGACTTTCAGATATAGGGGAACTACGGTGACATCCTGGCGAACGTTCGTGTTAAACTTGAGGGGAGTCTAAACACGTATGCGTGCGAGAGAGACGGACTAAAATTTCAATCCATTTTTCTCCGAAACGATTCGATATATTAAAGAAGGCTGCGGCTAGTCGTCCGACTTCGGACGAATACGCAATCTTTATTCGTCCGAGGAGTCGATAATCGCGCTGAAAATATATGCGACACTGAAATTAATCAATCGACTCGCCGAACTTTTTCAAATGCATAATATAAAATTACTTTGATTGTTGGCTTATTTTAGATGAACCCCTGAAAAATATCCCCAGAGGATAAACTTCCGAAAAGCGCATACCTTCGGTCGACCTGACATTTGGTATACTAACGTATTTTAACCTGCTAATCACGAATATTATAAGGAACATTTCGCAAATGCCAAAAAAAACAAAAACAACAAACCTTTTTTTTTCAAAATATATTTAAAAAAAAACGTTCATCCGACCAATGGAAATGGGGCGAAAAATGTTGCGCTGCTGAAATTACGTGAAACATAGGTTAGTCGGACGAATTATATTTCCATAGTCGTCCGTAGGTCGGATGAATAATTTTTTCATATCCGTCCTTTGTCGGACGTTTAGTGACTTCGTTTAAAAAATCGTTTTGGAGCAAACAAATTGAAAATGTTTTGGGCTTACGTTGATCTTTACCCATCTTAACACACTCTGCTAGAAAATATGGTAACTTTTGTTAGAATGTAAGTTCTTTTTATTCGAAAATATAGTAATCGGTGTAGGTTTGTAGGTTGTACCTGCATATTATGTCGATAAAATTATTTTACATGTGCCAACATAATCAAGTTTTTATCCACACAAATTCTCAGTTTTGTTCCACGAAATTCTTAGATTTATGCACGAAATTCTTACCCGGGTACGCAAAATTTTGCGATCCCGGCTGCTGTAAAGAATTACCATGCGGTTTGGGTAAAAATGGTTACGGCCCCTGTGAAAATGTCACATATTGCTATCCGTTGCGCCGGTTAACCATGTTGCTACGACGTCTCAGTAGTTTTTCCGAGATCCTTCTCCCACCGCACATACATATATCCGGGCAAAAGTAGATTGTATCGAGGCCTCCACTTATTTGTATTTTTTTCTTTCTTTCAATTTATCTCTCACACGAAACGGGGTTTTATCCAGTACCACCGTAATTAGAGAAATTGTGGGAGTAAGGGTGATTAACGGCGGTCTGGATGGATTAGCACGGCCCGAAGGAATTGCGGCGTTGTTTTGCGGAATAGAGCGAAAGATCGCGTGTCGGAACAGACGGGGTTCGCGGTTCGAACGAGGCTTTCAAAATGGCTACGTGGGTTTATGTACTGGTTGGTACGCGGACTAACGCTCGAAACATCGACCAACAAACGCGTCCCCTTCTGCCGGCACTACCAGCGTCCTGTTTGCTTCCAGTTGTTGCATGTTCCTTGCTCCAAGGTATATATATCCCTCCTGTGTGTGCGCATATAAGTGTATGTGTTTCTAAGCACGAATCGCAGCGTAATATATACATAATGTTTAGTCACCGGGGCACACCGGCGAACGGCGAACGCCCTCGCGACCCCTCGCGTACCAACACGGGCTTCCGGTTGCGTGTTGTTGCTGTCATGTTTCTATGGCAACCTTCGGCCGTTGTTCAATAAACGCTGAATTATTAGTGAACCCTCTACACCGTCCCCCCCCACAACTGCAGACACGACCGATGCAACCCCTCAGGTGTGCTTTCCCTTCTACTTCGGGCCACTCAGCCGATGCTCGACCGACTGTGTAACGTCATGGATCGCCCATGGCTCGTACGACGGACAGTAAAACCTCGCCGATTTTACCGCCGTTGGAAAACTCTTTAAAATTTCATTTTCTCCGCAAGGCCTTTCCACGCGTCACAGCCGAATTTAATAATACCAAGGAGACTCGTGAGGGATGGAAGGAAAACGACCCTTCGAGGGTCCCCGCTGCAGGTCGAGGATACACAGGCAGTTTGCAAATGGAATCTCTACGAGCTTCATTTTTTTTATCTCTCCGCTCACCCCCGGCCCCGAAGAAAAATATCAGAGAGATCACGGTGAAACAGCTTGAAGCCTTCCGCGAACCCGGGGATAAAACGCCCGAGGCTTCGACGGCAGTCGCGCATCCGAGAACGACGAAAATTTATTACGTCTGGCGGAAAGAATAGGGTCCACTTCATTTTCGTGGTAAAAGAATAGAAACGAAAAAGAAAAACGTGACGTCGGTGATCTATATATAATAAGCCGTGGCCGCGAGATCGCGTTCTCCGGTCGCCGGGAAATATCCGTCCAATAAAAATGCCAAACTTTCTTTTCTTCTAGCGCATAAATTTATTACCTTAAAAAAAAAAAAAAAAAAAAAAAAAAGGGAGGAAAAAAAAAACCTACCCACACACAGCGGACAGGCGCGGCCCATAGAGGGGGCGCGCCAAATACGATGCGAAAGTGGCAGCGAATCGAGAGACGCGAAAGTAATTCACCGGTAGTAACGCGCGTCGAGGGGCGAGAAGCGAGTCATGAGCGACGAGAGATGGGAAGGGAACTCTCCTCGTTACGTTTATGGGTTCGAGGCGCTGTCGCGACATTACCCGTAATTCCTTTCCATTTTTTTGTTCGCACCCTTCGTTCCCTCGATTCTCCGCATCCGCTGATTCGTTACCCGGAAGACATGCCGATTCGTCGAACGATCCCCGACAAAGCCTCGCGGTAGGACAAAAGTAATTCCGTGACCTAAAAAAAAGCTTGGGTTGCTTCCCGTTGCGACTCGATATTCAAACCTCTGCGTTTTCCCTGCGCACTTCGAGCGTTGAATCGCCGCAGAAGCCGGTTCAAACTCTCGGGCCTCTCGGAACTACTATTTCCATCTTTCTGCTCTACTACCGGTATTCGCTCCGCCTTGTCATTAGGACACATTGAAAAGCGAACGTGCAATGGAAAACAGGCTGAAAGAACGAGAGTAGCGCCAGTAGCGCTATGGCTATTGGAATGAAAGACATCCGTGTACATAGGCTTGTGTGTCTGCTGGAGGGAACGGCAGCGTAGCGGCAATTAAGAGGAAGCCAACCGAGTCTTAATTAACGACTCCTCCGCAGAGGGTTGTACGTGCCCGTAATAAGACGGCCAAAGAGAGTCATGTTGGAAACTGACCGCCTACAGATTACACACGATAGATCGAACGATACTCATTGCTCCTCTCTTCTTTTATCCATCGTGTTAAACCGATTTTTCCCCCCGGGTGATTTACGGTAATGCTAGACCAATAATCCGATCGTGAATGAGAGCCGGCCGGGAGAAGGAGAAGAAGTCAAAAGGCTGATAAGGCGCGGTAGGCACGAGACTTCTATCGAGTTGCATTGAGATTCGAGCGGAAGGAAGACCCTCGTGGGTCTCGTCGAGTAATCTCCAGCCTCGACGAACGAGGGTGTACCGAGGTAGAAAAATCGAGAGTCCGCCGTGGGATGGAAGTATACACCGACCTCTTTTCCATGGAACGGCTACTATTTCTCTCTTCGACGCGCGAACGGCCTTTCGCTGCTCATCCTCGGGAATGAAATTTAAAAAAAGATTCTCTCGGATGATTAATCTGTCTCGAACTTGGCGCTCTTCTCTTTTTGGCCCGTGGGACGGCAAAATGGAATATTCTTAAGATTTATTATTTATCTGATCGATAAATCGTTGGCGGTAAGATATCGTTCGTTGCCGCGGTAAATTCGCCAGTTATTGACGGAATTATTTAACCGGCTGTTTACCGGCTCGCATCTCCGCTCCTACCGCGACGGGCACGCCGCTCGGCTAGGCACGAGCTCCGGAAACGTCGCCGAGGACGAAGTTTCAAAAAGGCTCGGGGGCCTTTGCCACTCGTCACGGGCTTCGTTAGGGGACAAACATTTGACGAACCTAATGACCGACGATAGTTCCGAGAAGCGCAGCGCTTCCAGCGAATCGGCGAACGGGATGGACATGTGCTCGACGGAGTGTACGAGTACTCGATGTAGCTTAAAATTTACAAACAAAATGTACACCGCTCGTAGGCAGAAGGAGACGAGTGGGCGAAGCGTAGCGAAGTCGGGAGAAATTGCCGAGTACAAACGGAGTCGGCGAAGAGCGGAGCGAAAAAGAAAACACGGGACAAAAATCGTAGTGAAATCGAAACGCCAGTCTCTGCCTTAATAAGGTACCATCGAACACAAACAATTATTTCTTTACAAGCTAAAGATGTATTTAAAGAAAGATGAAAAACCGGTGAACACGCGAGTCTACCATCGGTCCACCGGACCGCTTCCGTAGATCGCATCCGACGTATAAATCATAAACACTACATGTAGTTAAAAGATTCATCGATTGTATGAAATTGATAATCATGTTATATCAAATTAAAACTAAAATTAAATGAAAAAGTTCGGATATTCATCCAGAGTTATTTTCGTTGTCTAAACAAAACTATAAGTCTCGAGATTCATTAGTAATCTATTAAAGTAGGGGAGACCGGGGCAAAATGGCACAGCGGGGCAAAACTCAATTTTCCAATAGTTTTTGGATGCCCCAATTTGTCTCAACGATACATCCGGATTTTCAAACCCGTTTTGCCCCAAGTTTTTTTGCACCATCGCCTCCATTCAAAAGTTATTGGACAATCGCGTTTTGTCTCATTATCCGGTTTTGCCCCGGCGTGCCATTTTGCCCCGCTCTCCCCTAGTTTCACCGTTGCGCACGATTATTATCGAACGCGTTTTCGTATCAAGAATCTACAGCTCTCCGATCCCTAAGCGACAATCAATCACCAAAAATGATTTTTTTTTAACTATAAAATCTGCGAAAAAAAAACCAGAGATGGAAAACCAGTGAACACGCGAATCCACGATCAGTCCACCGAACCGCTTCCATAGATCGCACCCGACGCCCATAAATCACAAACGCTACATACAGTTAAAAGATCCGTCGATTGTGTGAAATTTACAATCAAATCGTATCAAATTCAAACTATAATAAAATGAAAAAGTCAGATATCTATCTTTAGTTATATACGTTGTCTAAATAAATTTTTAAGGCTCGAGATGCATTTATACTCTCTTAAATGGGGTAGTTTCACCGTTGCGGGCGATTGTTATCGACTTCGACCTTATCAGGAATCGCATAGTCGGTGCGTCGAAGCAGTGGCGCGTTTCTTACTTTCTACTACAATACTTCAGAGCGGTGCACGAGTGGACGACCCCCGACGCGCTTTTAAACCCTCCACACACACCCACACCCACACCCAAAAATTCGCACACCCACACATGCACACATAACTCACAAGACTCACAATGATACGAGTGGGAGAGCAGCAGCCGGCGGAGCAGGCGCGGCAAACCACCACTTTGCTTCACGCGCCGCGGTGGAGGGTGGGGGTGGATAACTCGGGAATTCTCGGCTCGCGTACTCGGAACTGTTCGTGAAGCACGAGACTCGCTCGGGAACCGAGCGGCGAGCGTGCAGTTCGTTCGGGACCGCGAACACGTTAGCGCGCGCAAGGGACGTCGCTCCGACCGACAGCCGTATGCAACTGACGTACGCACTATCTATCTCTCTATCGAAGTCGCGAATACTTTAAATCGACGAGAAATATAACTATTTCATTCAACGTGTGAAATATCTAGGTATACTTATAATTATCAAATTATTATTATTATTATTGTTATTATTTTTTTTCTATATTTCAAGCTCGAGCAATCAATTTTGTTGGTACAATCGACAGGCAGATTTATAACATTTCTTATACTCGAACCCACTCCCCCCTCCCACTGCCCGTACGCCCCCAACCCCCACCCCCAGCAAGCATCCAGCCGGCCTCGAATTTACCGGCGTTTCGTCGAAACTTTTCTCACACTGTAATTCGAATGAAAAGTCCAAAGTTCGTTCCTCGTGAAAACTTGAGTTTGTACGAGTGTTGCGACCGGTAACAGGAGGTAAGGGGGGAAGGAGGGGGAAGGATAGGAAGAAGAGAAATGACCGCGAACGTTCCATCAGAGTTAACGATGAGTTACGCTCGAAGACGTCGGGCGTAACGAACGAATGCTCGCGAGGCAAAGAAAAATCTGCGAGATGTAACGAACCTCGGGATTGTACTTTGTGCAACTTGCGTGTTCGAGCGATTCGTTGGGTGTACCTTGAAAATATAACCGAAGTACAAACCGATCGATCTAATCTGTATGGGATTAAAGGCTGACGCGCTTGATCTATAGATTCGATTAAGAAGTTAAATCGAGATCGGGTGCGTTGGCGCGACAGACCGAGCGACGACGTTACGCGCGAGGGGTTGTTGTCCCGTCTCACGGGTAAGAGCCAACCCGTTAACTTGCACCATAAGCCTCAGCCGTTGGCGCGATGTTTGTGTGTAGCGGGGACACGAGCGCGGAACGAGAACCAAACGCGATTGTCTTCCCAGAGTTCCGTCACTTCGCGTCTCAACCGCTCCGTTTTCACCGCTAAACTATTCACGACGCGAAATTATCTTGCCGCAACGGAATTCAATCGATCTTGAACTTCCGGTGTGAGCGCCGATTATATCGACGAATTGAGTTAAGAATAGAAACGCTACGGTACTATTTTCACGAGATACGTTGATCTTATTTTACACCTGTCGTATTTTCATAATGATTCTTGATTGCACGATGGCGAATCGTTTCTCGGACCTAAAATTTGGTGGTTCTTAATGCCCCAAAGAAACATCTTTGATACAATTATTCATATAAGAAGAATTAGCCGAGGCGAAGGTATTTAAATGATTCGAGAAATTGTCAAATTTGTCCAGCACGAAACTATATCGGAACTAATTTCCCGGTTCTGCAGAGAAGACCACGTATACGGCACGATTTTAAATACGGCACGATTTTAAAAAGATACTTTTTTCCCATTTTAGACGCTTCGTATTTTTATAATAACAATTCTTGATGGCACTCGGGCGAATCTTTTTTCGGATCTAAAATGTTGCAATTGGTCTAAAAACCCTAAACAAATAATCTTTAATACGATTATTATTATAAAAGAAATTAGCCCATGCATTTTAATGATTCGAGAAATTGTCAAATTTGTCCAGCACGAAACTATATCGGAACTAATTTC
>JAPYZD010009509.1:0-11872 GCA_030522725.1 Ichneumoninae sp. B BG-2022a
ATATTTTGATGAACAATTTTTTTTCAACAATTTGTTAATAACATTTTGAAATTATTATCATGTAAAATTAGTCTTTTCAATGCCTATAATAAGTATGAAATTTTTCAGATTGTTATAACATTGGGAAGTGTTTGCAATGCTTGCCAGAATTTCTCGAATTTAGGCAAAATTACCACCACTCGCTCCAACCTCTTTAATAGAGGCACGGTTTAAGCCGGTGTATGTTTGAACTCACGCTGTACATGCAAAAAGCGTTCAGATCGAGGAAGCCGAACAGCGAAATTTTCACTTGGTTCTGCAGTAGATCGAGCGAGAGCAACTGGAATCGTTGAAGATTCGAGCAGCGTACCGTGGCTGCCTGAAGGTTCAACAAATGTTCGCAATTGTTTATGACCGAGTGTAGAACATTTCCAGTCTCGTTGGCCTGAAAAATAAAACAACATTGTTTTCACTGTTTTACACTTTGGGCGTCTTTGCGGGCACCTCGTCAACGGTGGAGCCGCAAACGTTCGATATCACTGCCAGAAGGATGACGGGAATTAGGATCCAGCAAACGACAAGAACCGGATATATCGATATTCCCAGTGGTCCAGAGAACTTCAGCACACGGTATAGAACGTGAACATTGATCACAAGGTTCGTAAATTTCGACACGATGTTCAGCAATATTACCAGAGCGAAATGACCACTGATACGGCAAATCGCGTCTCTGAGCTCGCGATGCAGCTGGGAAATCGTATCGATTTTATCCGCGTGACGCATACCGTTCCAGCTGAAAATATAATTTCATAATGTTCAACGATCTATGCATAAAATTCACCGATCAATGTATAAAATTCATTGATCAATTCATAAAGTTCATCGATCAATTCATAAAGTCTGTCAATCAATCTACAAAGTTCATCGATCAATGTCTATCAATCAATCTATAAAGTTCATTGATCAATTCATAAAGTTTGTCAATCAATCTACAAAGTTCATCGATTAATTCATCAAGTTCGTCGATCGATTCATAAAGTCTGTCAATGAATCTGTAAAGTTCATCGATCAATTCATAAAGTCTGTCGATCAATTCATAAAGTCTGTCGATCAATCTATAAAGTCCATTGATCGATTCATAAAATTCATCGATCAACTTCCATCAAAAGCTGAGGCATCATGGCCGACTAATGGTTTACCCCGAGCGTCTGAGCAATCCCGCGGTCATGCCATCTCGCATTACGAAACGAATCCTGTCGTTCAGTCGGCGAAACTTCCGTCTGACAATGGCGAGACTCCAGATAAAGAGAATTAGCGTGCTGTACGAATTCACTCGAGGCACCATGTAGAGCATCCATACGAGTACGTGACCATTGGAAAATTGTCCCACTGCCCAACTGTTGAATGCCCACCAAAGTACGTAAAGTGGATGAACGATCGTCAGATAGAGTCCAAGTTCGCCGAAGTGTTTGTCGTAGTTCTCGGGGATGCGCAATTCCCTCGAGATCTTCTCGGCTCTCGCGAAACTCTCGACGATGATCTTCACGCGATTTTGATGAAGCCCGGCGATCACCCACGTTAGCACAATCTCGAGAAATCCCGCGGTTATACCGATGAAATTTACTATTATGCTGATCGGTGTCTCACCGGGCAACAACATCTTCATCCGATCAGTGAGCAAGTGGTAAAACATGTATGTGTATGACGCGCATAGGGCGAATCCGTAGAACATACCGCGATAGGAGAACAGTATTTCGTTGTTTTTCGAGAGCTTGAACTGAACGATGCAGACAAATTTTCCCCAGTAGTAAAGCATTCGGAGTGTGCGCGATCGTTCTTTCCTATCCGTTTTGGTCCTCATCATTTGTCCGTGAGTGTCCAACTGCCGACGATCGGCGTCGGTCGTTGTTGCCTCTTCGCACGGACTTGCCGTCCTCAATTTGCGTAATGAGGGTTTTCTAATGCCTAAGGCGGAAAAATTGATAATCGATAATAACAGCTATATTCAACGCCCTGTACTGCTCATTTATCCAGCTATGAGCGATACGTTTCCGGTGGCTCATCGGCTTCGCGGTCGAGTCTTGGTCCCCGACCAAGTGTTTCGCAGGTGATTCAGTAACTGGCAATTTTTATTTATTGTAACCGCATGCGACGATAAAAATTAATGTTAATTATAAAATTGCAACATTATTGTAAGGTATGTTATACCCGTTCCGATAGTCTGCAAAAAAAACAGTACTTGTATTAAAAAACGAAAATCCGTTCAAAAGCTGTACATAATTAATCGGAAGACTTTGATGGACCTACGCTGTACACGAAAAATTGGTCGACGTCGAGACAGCCGAGTAACGAAATTTTCACTGGATTTTTAAGTAGCTCCAACGAGAGCAAGTGAAATTTCTGAAAAATTGGATAACTCAGTGACGAATTCTCGGATGAAAAGGGAGTTTCCATGAAAGTCTTACCGCAACTGAATCGCCGAAATTGTCGCGATCGTTCAGCGTCGCGTGCAGAATATTTCCAGTTTCCTTGGCCTTTACGAAAAAAAAACATCAATGACAGTTTTCATTGCTGACCGCGGTATTTGACACGCTCATCAGGTACCTCGTCGGAGAGAGAGCCGCAGATGTTGGAAATCAAAGTTAGTATCAATACAGGTGAAAATATCCAGAAACAAATGACACACGCGTATAAGATTTCCGGCAGTGTGATCGGGCCGCTGCGTCTCTTCAGGAACCGATACATGATATGAACGTCGATCGTCAGAGCCATCAGCTGTGCAATGACGTTGCACACGACGAATCCACCGCAATGCTCTTGAATGCGATCGGTCACGTCTCTGAGCTGTCGATGTAGCTGGGAAATCGTCTCGATTATCTCCGAGATAAGAATAGTCCTTCGGCTGCAATTATATTTCCATTAACATACGGTAAACGGCTCAGTTCCGCCGCTGTCCCAGTTACCGCCATTCATCGCAATTTATACTAATAGTAAATACACACCCAGAAAAAAAATTTATTTGAAGGCCAACGTTTATTTGATTTAAGTAAAATACCAATTTGATTTAAATACATATTTATTTAAATTAAGTAAATAGTTTCTTAAATGAAATAAATATTTATTTAAATCAAAGAAATATTGTACAAAAACAAAATAAACGGTGGCCGTCAAATAAATTATTTTTCTGGGTGCGGTATACGTTAAATACGAACGAAATTGACGGTATGTGGAGGAACGATTTACTCTGGATTAATACCGCGATACGTATATTTTTTTTTATAAAATGTTCCCTTTAACAATTGATGATGGCGGAAAGTGGGCCGCTTATCTTACCTCCAAAATGAAACTTTCGTAATCGCCGAATTAATTTACCTCGAGCGTCTCGTCGATCGTTGGGACGCTTCGTCGTCCGAAACGTTTCGCATTACGAAACGCACTTTGTCGTTCAATTGCCGAAACTTCTGTTTAACGTTCACGAAACTCGTGAGAAAGATCGTCAGCATGTTGAAGGAGCTCAGTCGGATCATGCTATAGAATATCCATAGGACAATGTGAGAGTCGGGATAATTCTTCGTCGTCGAATTGTTGAATATCATCCAAGCAGCGTACAGGCAACTAACCATTAACACGCAAAGTCCGAGGTGCCTGAGTCGCCTCTCGGAATCCTCCGGGATTCCAAGCTCGACCGATATCTTCTGAGCTTTCGAGAAGCTCTCGATGATGAGCTTTACGCGGTTTTGAAAAAATCTGAAGCTCAGCCACGTTAACGTAGCCTCGAGGAAACAACTGATTATCACGATAAAATCGACTATCAGACCGGCCGGAGAATCGCCGGGCAGCACTATTTTCGTACGTTCGATAATCATGCCGTAGAATATGAAAGAATTGATCGCGGTGAGGAGACAACCGTAGACCAGACCGAAATACGAGAACTCGAGTTCATTGCTTTTCGATATTTTCAACGGATTAAGGCCGAGGAATTTTAGCCAATAAAACAACGTCACGAAAGTCCTCGAGTTCTTCCTCATGTCCGCTCTGTTCTATACCATTCGTACGGAACTTTCCTACTGTTCTCTCGATTCCGAGCGTCGACTTTTGTTACTCCATTGTCGCTCGATAATGGACACTTATTATATTTCATTTGGATAATGTACTCTAACGCTACAGTTCCGCGGATGAAAGGCTGGAAGATTGATTCTATAACGTTTTTGAACGGCGACGTCCAATTCAATCAATCAAGTGCAATTATCAGGTGTACGAAGGAAGAAATTTGATTGGGCCGTAGCTTATAATTTATTCACACCTGGGCTTTGGGCTAGAAATAACGATGCATGCACGGAGAAATAAAAATTGTTTTATTTAAATTTAAATGTAATTTATTTAATTATTATTAAATGTACATTTAAATGTATATTTATTGAATTCCATTAACCATTTACTTAATTTAAATAAATATTTATTTAAATCAAATAAATATTTTACTTAAACCAAATAAACTGTGGCCGTCAAATAAATTATTTTTCTGGGTGCGGGGCAAAATGGCACAGCGGGGCAAAACGGGACAGTGAGGGCAAACCTCAATTTTCCAATAATTTTTGGATGCCACATTTTATCCCAAAGATACAGCCGAATTTTCAAACCCGTTTTGTCCCACGTACCACCACCATCGCCACCATCCAAAAGTTATTGGAAAATTGCGTTTTGTCTCATCATCTCATTTTGCCCCGCTATCTGTCAAGCGATATATTCATTTTTACTAGATCCTTCTCTCAGTGTTCCAAACTGAAACTTTCGTAATGGCTGGATTAATTTACCTCGAATGTCCCGTCGATCCTCGGGGCGCTTGGTCGTCCGAAGAGTTTCGCATAACGAAACGCACTTTGTCGTTTAGTTGCCTGAACTTCTGTTTAACGGTCACGAAGCTCCAGAGAAAGATCGTGGCCATGTTGAACGAGCTCAGTCGGATAATGTAATAGAATTTCCACGCGAACACGTGACTGTCAGGATAACTTGTCAACACCGTGCTGTTGAATATCATCAAACTAGTGTACAGGCAATTGACAATTAACAGACCAAGTCCGAGATGCCTGAGAAGCTTCTGCGAATCGTCCGGGCCGCCGAGTTTGACCGATATCTTCTGAGCTTTCAGAAAGCTCTCGACGATGAGCTTGACGCGATTTTGAAAAAATCTGAAGCTCAGGAGCGTTAACGCACTTTCGAGGAACCCACTGATTATCCTGATAACGTCGACTATCTGACCGATCGGGGAATCGCCGGGCAGTGCAATTTTCGACCGTTCGATAATGACGAAGTACATCAGACCGAAATATGAGAACTCGAGTTCATCGCCTTTCGATATTTTCAACGGATTAAGGCCGAGGAATTTTAGCCAATAAAACAACGTCACGAAAGTTCGCGAGTTCTTCATCATGTCCGCTCTGTTCTATGCCATTCCGACTCTACTTTCCTATCGTTCTTTCAATTCCGATGGTCGACCTTTGTTACTCCGTTGTCGCTCGATAATGCACGCTTGTTATATTTCATTTGGATAATGCACTCGAACTCGAATGACGTTTCCACGGCTGGAAGACTCGTTTGTTGATTCTGAAACTGTCTCGACCGGCGACGTCGACCGCGACCTCGTCCACGCGTAACGTTTTCAATTCCCATTGCAATCATCAGATGTACACAAGAAGAAATTGAATTGGCCCGAAACCCATAATTCATTCACAACCGCGCTTTGAATCAGAAAAGAAACGAAACACTTTACTTTTCTAATCGGAAGAACGTGCGCTTCAATTTTTGTTTCAAAACTGCAGCATTTGTTGGCGTTGCGTCGACCTGCAATCAATTACGAACTTGTTAGAAATAATTATTCATAGTTTATGTAACCACCTGTTCGTTCAGAAATATTTTGACCTACGTTGTAAACCATACATTGATTGAGTTCCAAAAAGCCGAGCAGTTCAATTCTCACTTTGTTCTAAAGTAGGCCCAGTGAGAGCAAGGGATTTAGTAATTGGCATTTAATTTTATTGCATCCGTATGTGACGATCAACATGAATTTTAATTATAAAATTGCAACATTATCGTAAGGTGCATCGTAGCCGTTGCGATAATCTGCAAAAATAAGGTACTTATTAAAAAAAAAAAGAAAATTCCATCATAAGTTGTACTCGATTAGTCGAAAAACTTTTATCGACCTACACTGTACACGAGAAATTGGTCCAGATCGAGACAGCCGAGCAGCGAAATGTTCACACGATTTTTAAGTAGCTCCATCGAGAGCACGTGAAACGTCTGAAAAAATTAGATAACATAGTGACGAATGCTCGGATGAAAAGTGCACGGTAAAAAAATGTGTACTTGTAACAAAAAAATTGTTTTATCCATAAACCTCCATAATTATTTTCCTGTTCATTTTACAGAGTAGGGTAGAGCGGGGCAAAATGGGGCAACAGG
The DNA here is from genome assembly GCA_030522725.1 of Ichneumoninae sp. B BG-2022a. Lineage (NCBI taxonomy): Eukaryota > Metazoa > Arthropoda > Insecta > Hymenoptera > Ichneumonidae > Ichneumoninae sp. B BG-2022a. The sequence continues at coordinate 6,442 of JAPYZD010009509.1, forward strand.
ACAAAACGAGGTTTTTGGGCAAAACGTCATTTTCCAATAATTTTTGGATGCCCGAATTCGTCCTATCGGATACATCAGGCTTTTCTGCCCAGTTTTGCCACCTTGTCCAGTTTTGCCCAAAACCTTGTTTTGCCCCATTCCCCCATTTTGCCCCGCTCACCCTTATATATTTGTTAAATTACCAAACATTTTTACAGCATGAACAAAATTTATTTGTGAAGTCAACAAGAAAATAATCTGGGATCTTCGTTGACAAGAAACGTTGGTATCTATTTTACTATGTGAGTATCTGTCAAAAGCTTACCGCAGTTGTTCCGGTATCGCCGAGGTTATAAGGATCGTTCATCGTTGCATGCAGAATATTCCCAGTGTCGTTGGCCTTTAAAAAAAAAAATCAATTACACTTTTCATTACCGCACTGATAAAAAAATACGGTTGAATCAATTAAGATTCGGGCAGGGACGTTCGACTAAATATTTTGTTGGTACACCTAAAAAAATTGGTTAGTTCAACAATTTTTTGGTTGTTTTCGCCAAAATATTTTTTGAGTCATTAAAATATTTTGTTCGACTAACTAAATATTTATTTGAACGTCGCTGCCCAAATCTCAGTTGATTCAACTGTACGTTTTTTATCAGTGCAACCGCCGGCATTTCATACGCTCTTGAGGTAGTACCTCGTCGGAGAGAGAGCCGCAGACGTTGGATATCATAGTCAGTATCAGTACAGGCAAAAATATCCACAAACAAATGGCAAACATGTACAAAATTTCCGGTGTTGTCATCGGGCCGCTGTGTCTCTTCATGAACCGATACACGACATGAACGCACACGTTCAGAGTCATCAGCTCCGCAATGATGTTGCACGTGACGAATCCACCGCAATGCTCTTGAATGCGATCGGTCAAGTCTCTGAGCTGCCGATGCAGCTGGGAAATTGTCCCGATGCTCTCCGAGATAAGAATGGTCCTTCGGCTGCAATTATATTTCCATTAACATAAGGTAAACGGCCCAGTTTCCGCCGCTGTCCCAGTTACCGACATTAAACACAATACTAATAATAAATAGTATATTTATACTAATAATAAATACAGTGTACGTTAAATACAAACGAAATCGACGGCATGCTGAAGAGCGGTTTACTCTCGATTAATGCCGCGATACGTATATTTTTTATAATTGAGAAGATTCTGCGACATGTGTACGCTATTTACAATGATAAATGTACTACTCAGTTGCCCTTCACTGCTGGCCAAAATACGTGCAAACGCGCCTGCAAGAACGATCCGGAACGCTAGAAACTTTATAACACCCCAAGTGCGATCAGAATTTGGAGCGAGATCGGCCGTAGCCGCTACCTTACGTCCAAAATGGAACTTTCGTAATCGCCGAGTTAATTTACCTCGAGTGTCTCGTCGTTTGTGGTAACACTTCGTAGTCCGAAGCGTTTCGCATTACGAAACGCACTTTGTCGTTCAATTGCCGAAACTTATGTTTAACGATGATGAAACTCGAGAGAAACATCGCTACCATGTTGAAAGAGCTCATTCGCATGATGTCGTAGAGTATCCATAGGGACATGTGAATGTTAGTAAAATTTCTCGTCCCCAAAGTGTTGAATATCATCCAAGTAGCGTACAGACAACTGACCGTTAACACACAAAGTCCGAGATGCCTGAGTCGCCTCTCGGAATCCTCCGGGATTCCGAGCTCGAACGATATCTTCTGAGCTTTCAAGAAGCTCTCGACGATAAGCTTGACACGGTTTTGAAAAAATCCGAAGCTCAGCCCCGATAACGCACGTTCAAGGAACGCACTGATTATACCGATAAAATCGACTATCTGACCGATCGGAGAATCACCTGGCAGCATCATTTTCGATCGTTCGATAATTATGCCGTACGATACGTAAGAATTTATCGCGGTGAGGAGACAACCGTAGACCAGACCGAAATATGAGAACTCGAGTTCATTGCCTTTCGATATCTTCAACGGATTAAGGCCGAGGCATTTTAGCCAATAAAACAGCGTCACGAAAGTACGCGAGTTCTTTCTCATTTCCGCTCTGTTCTGTACGATTCGGACGCAACTTTCCTACTGTTCTTTCAATTTCGATCGTCGACTTTTGTTACTCCGTTGTCGCTCGATAATGCACACTTACTATATTTAATTTGGATTGTGTACATTTCCGAGCGCGACATTTCCGCGGGTCGATCGCTCGATGATTGATTGATTGAAAAGGGTCTCGACCGGCGACGTCCACCGGGACTTCGTTCACGCGTCGCTGCAAGGGTTTTCAATTCCAAGTGCAATCATCGGATACACAAAGGAAGAAATTCAATTGTCACGAAGCTGATTATTTTCTTTACATCCGAGCTTTGGATCAGAAAAAAACGAAACATTTTGCATTTCCATTCGGTAGAATATGCGCTTCAATGTTTATGTAAAAACTTGCAGTATAGTTTGCAAGCCTAGACAGCAGATACCGATAACGTTTGCTACCATAGCGATCGGTGTTTCGGTCGGCAAGTAATACCCCAAACGACTCATGAGAGCGCGATAAAAAATGTAACAATAAAGCGTGCCCAGAGAACAACCGTAAAAAGGCTCAAATACGAGAACTCGAGTTTATTGTTATTCGAAAGTCTCAATGGATTGATGCCAAGAAATTTTCCCCAATAATACAGTAGACGAAAAGTTGGAGAACGCTTTTCGATCTCCGTCCTCTTTGTCCTCTTCTTCGTTTCCCGGTTGGTGCGCAACTAACTTTTTTTCTCCTCCGAGCAATCGACTTTTTCCCGGTCGACGCTTGGCGCGCACTCTTCAATTAGTATAATCGACTCCACTGTCGAGGTGTTCAGATGCGATCAATTTGTTAGCTTTAAAGTTGCAGCATTATCGTCAGATAGGTGATGACAGTTGCGCTCGTCTACGACACAAGATTAAATATTGAATTAGAGGGCTGAACGACTCGGGTCGATGGCCCTTTGTCAATGTCAATTATTATCAGGTATTAAACTACACAGAAAAAAAAATCATTGAAACAAGTAAAATTTGCTTGCGCGGTGCCAAAGAAGTAAAAACGTTGTTTCAATTCTACTCTGAATTCGTGCCATTTCATACCGGAATGAAACGATAACATGTCACCTTGATCGTCTTGCTGCTGTTGTTTCAATATCATATGGAATTGTAAGAATTGATAGTACACTGATAAAAAAAATACGGTTCAATCAATTAAGATTCGGGCAGGGACGTTCAACAAAATATTTTATTGGTACAGCAAAAAAATTGGTTAGTTCAACAATTTTTTGGATAATTCCATAAAAAAATGTTGGAGTCATTAAAATATTTTGTTCGACCAACAAAATATTTATTTGAATGTCCCTGCCCTCATCTTAGTTGATTCAACTGTACTTTTTTATCAGTGCAAAATTGAAACAAACATTATTTTTCTTCGGCAGTCCGCAAGCGAATTTTTTTCAGTGTAGCATAAAATGATAAGCGTACAAATTTTTTTTTCAATTACTAAATATATATATATTTTTTGTGCGGATACTGAAAAAGTTCTTCAACCTACGCCGTAAAGTAGAAAATCATTGAGGTCGAAGAAACCCAGCAGCGATATGCTCACTCGGTTGTGAAGTAGATCGAGAGAAAGAACGTTGAGTTTCTGAAAACGCCATCAAATTTTTGCATTACCTTGTGCAGTTGCAAAAAAATATTAAGAAGCTTACCGCTGCTTCACGAGTGTCACCGAAGATTGGGCAATTGTTGAGCATGGCGCGAAGGATATTTCCGGTGTTGTTACCCTGCGGATTATAGCGTGTCTTAGCATGACTTTGAGTCGCGGGGTGTCTTAACCCTAGCTTACCACCTGCGAAAATTTCGCACGCACCAACAAATAAGAAGATGGCCACTTTTTGACAATAGTAAGCCCGAGTTAAGCAAAATACAGCGTGACTAAAATAATAACGGCGTATTTCCATGACCCCAAAGACATGAAATTTCATCAATGGGAAGTCTCTGTCGATGCGCTGCTTTACGAAGAAAAAAATTCTTCACTCGTAGAATTTTATTCTCAAAGTTTGTGCGATGCAAAGCACAACCTTGTTATGACTTGCTGAAATTCGGTCCCGTGCAGACATCTTCAGGGTGATGTATTTTCTGTGTGTAAGTATATGAGATAGGGGACACCGGGGCAAAATGGCACAGCGGGGCAAAACGGGACAGTGAGGGCAAAACTCAATTTCCCAATAATTTTTGGATGCCCCATTTTGTCCCAATGATACATCCGGATTTTCAAACCCGTTTTGCCCCACTACTGTTGTATTCGCGACGATACTGTTTATCGTCACGAAAGTTCCGAATTCTTTGAAGTATTTATCGTAGTCCTCGGGAATTCCAAGCTTGATCGAGGTACTTTCGGCTCTGACGAAACTCTCCACGATCGACTTCACACGGTTTTGACCGAATGCGAAAACCAACCACGATAAGGTATTCTGGATAAACTGAAAAATCATTCCCATGTAGTCCACTATGACGGCTATCGGTGTCTCGCCCGGTACGAACAGCAGAACGCGACCTATCCACGCGTAGTAGAGCACGAACGCGTACATCACGACGAGGCCGCAGCCGTAGACGAGACCGACGTACGAGAACTCGAGCTCGTTGCTCTTCGACATAGTCAATGGATTCATTCCGATTAATTTTTCCCAATAGTACAATCCGCGAAAGCTAAACGAACGCTTTATCGTTTCGAATTTCTTGTTCTCCATTTCTTCGCGACCGTTTCACCGGCTCGCTTCAGCTCCGACTGAGGCTCTGGACAGCTACGAGTTCACTTCCTGATGCTCAATTTGTGTAATGCACTCGGGCTGTTATTTATCACGATCGATAGCAATCGGTCCCAGTCATACTACTTTATTCATTGATATTGAACACACAATATTGTCATGGTAGATTGAAAGGCAAAAAAAAAAAATACTTCCCGTACCGGGAATCGAACCCGAGCCTCCTGGGTGAAAGCCAGATATCCTAGCCACTAGACCATACGGGAGGAAGTGGGGTTGTATGGAACCGTCGTTCTTTGTATATTCAATGGATTCATGCCGATCAATTTTTCCCAATGGTACAACCCGAGAAAGGGAAACGAACTTTTTATCGTTTCGAATTTCTTGTTCTCCATTTCTTCGCGACCGTTTAAGGTATCGATGTTCGGACACTCCTATGCAGATCTGATTTATTCTGAACTGAAGTATTGAAAATCCATTATGACACTTGTAATCGTAACTGCAAACATTATATGATGCACAGAAAAAAGTTACACAAGGTTCAAGCCTAAATTATTTTCTATTGTTGAATTATGTTAAAACACCGACGATATAGTGTCCGAAGAATGGTACAAGCGTTACTACATACGCGACCTAATAATC
>JAPYZD010009530.1:0-10173 GCA_030522725.1 Ichneumoninae sp. B BG-2022a
GAGTCGCATTCAGAGCTCGAAACCCTTGAGAGATACTTAAAGTGAAAATTAACAGATAGTCTTGTTTTTCTCACGCGGGCTTGGGTGGCCGAGATCAGCTGGTCGCCAAATGTTTTATGACCTTTTCGGAAAACAGACGTACTCGGAGACAAAGCCGAGGGCTTTCTACGCGGTACAGAGAAAAAGCCCTTGAATCGGCGAGCTGCTCGTTGAGCTCCTGTATGGAAAAACGGAGCTATCGCGCGGGCGGTACCTCATACAGCCAATGAAAGGTCGAGTTTTTACCCCCAACTACCTTGCCACGAAAACTCTTAATTTTCGGAAGAATACAGTTGATCTGAGATCTTCGAGTCGGAACGTTCTTCTAGAGTCACTCGGAAAATCTCGCACGGTTCACTTCGCTTACTAAGAGCTTGTACAGAGTTAACAAATTGTTGTAGTTGCGATGTTATTTTATGAATTGATGTTGGTGATATTGTCTATTAATTCAACGGATAAATAATTGAATTGCCTCGTCTCAAATCGTAATAATGTGTCTTTATTGATCTAACATACATGTAAACCTTCAACAAATTTCCCGCGTTAAGAGTCGGATTTTAATTCGCTAGGCAGCAACGAATGACCATTCGCAGTCCGGAGTATAAAAGTTACCAGCCATCCAATCGGATCGGCCCGTAACACCGGCCAAACGAACGCTCTGCTTGCGCTCCACTCTGATCTATTCTCGTGTGATGTAGGGTTTTCCTCGTCCTATTATTTCCTCGCTCGAGATGGCGCGAGAGTCCGTTTCGCCCGTCGAACACGAAAGTGTTCGACTCGCGGTGCGCGGGAATTATGAGAAGAAATTATTAAGATATTTGTGGAGATAACCGAAAACTCGGAGTGATAAAACGTTATGGTTGAAGTTTTCAACTGATATTCAATATATTGTTACAGACTTCTACTCAAGAACTTGATCCTCACAGCTCGGAATTCAAACGTATTCTGCCTGCTACAAATATCCTTTTCGATGTTTTTCGACGTTGGTGCTTCCTCGATATGCAACAGTAGGGGTGGTTCAACCCCTTTAGTAAGTACGTTATCCAGTCGTGGGTCCGGGCCCGCCTCCTCCGTGGTGTCTCGCCGGCGTAGATGCCGAGGGTGTTGGCGATCCGAAGGGTCGTCGGTGAAAAGACATCCGCATAGTTTTATAAGTTTGGGCCTTTTCTTTACAGAGCCAAAAACAAGGCTGCATTCTTTCACAGCCGTCCTTTTCTTCGGGTGAAGTGTCCACATCTGGCATCCATCCTTGGGGGAAAGTTCTGCGTTCTCGACGGTTGTTCCAAAGTACCGTCTTCTATAGAAAGTTCGCGTGTGACCATTCCTACCTAATAATAACTATTTCCGCTCGCATTATTTATGTTTGAATCGGACAAAGCGCGCGCTACGTATAATGCGACTATCGAGTACTATCGAGGTTACTAAATGGGTACGTTACACTCGTAACGAACATACCTATGGAATCGACCAACCGATCCCGTAGCAGACCCGATCACTGCAAGAATCACCACGTCTTCACGATTGTCTTCACCACGGTAGTTTTGTGCAAAAAGTGTACGCAGTATTTTGTCGGCACCACTACGCATTCCACCGCGCCACAATATTCATATTAAATGATGTTATTACACATGTTAGCGTAACGCTGTGCTTTAGGGTTCGTTTTAAGAACCATTTAATACGCGTATCATGAAGCGGTGGTTTGGGTAGTGGTTTCATCATAATGCTTCGTAAATTTTTTACACAAAACCACCATGGCGATTTCGAAGGTGTTTCGGTCGGTGGTCGAGTCTACTGGGGTCGTTTTTCGACCGACGAAGCGACACGAAATCAACTATTTCGAGGGTGCCGTAGCTTGGTCGTTTTGCAGGGTTTGTCCGACAAAACGACCGTGAAATGGAAAACCCCGAATGCTTTGGCACTTGGTCCTATTTCGGTCATCGACCGACGAAATGTCTGTGGTGTCGGAAAACGACTGCTTCTTTGTCGTTTTGTCAGTTGCGGAATAAAACACGACTAAACTGCAGAGCATACGGGTTCGTTGATTGTGTGGTCATTTTGTCGGTCGAGAACAACAAAACGACCAAGCTACGGTGTGGTCAAAATGGTCGGGGTCGCTTCGTCGGTCAAACACCGAAAAACGGCTAAACTCTAGCAACAACCGGATAGTCTATATCACAGACGTTGCATCGGACGTGAACTGAAATACGACCAAGTGGCACTGCATCTAGGGTTGTCGATTTTGTGGTCGTTTTTCGATACCACGGTCATTTTGTCGGTCGAGGACCGCAATACCACCAAGCCCCAGGCATTCACGATTTTCCATTTCACGGTCGTTTTGTCAGTCAAAAGGCGCAGAGTGACCAAGCTACGGCGTCCTTCAAATGGTTGGTTTCATGGTCGTTTCGTCCGTAATAAAGAATGTATAAGAGTTAAAATTTGTTTTTCGTTGATTATTTATTTAAGTTGCGCCAGGACAAAAGATGTTGCGTTGTGGAAATGCGAGGGATGTGGTAATATCTTCACTACTTGGTAAGAATTCACTCTTCGAGCTATATTTATATGAACACACAAGTACAGTAGAACCTCTCATAGCGTACGTAATAGGGAGACAATGTACACTATCTGAAGTACCAATCGCGAGCCAGAACCGGCTGTAGTCGATCGAGTGCTATCCCCACCATTCCCCTTCCATGACACTCGTGCAGTGCCGTGACTGCAGACCCCGTGTTCGCTCGTGCCGGTATGAGATTTTGTAAGCAAAACCCTCTTAAGCGCCCTTCTGAAGTGTATGTGCGACGGCCCTGATCAATCCCTCTCCAACCAACCTATCGCGTCCCGACGCTCCGCCCTCGTACACTATGAGAGTGTACGCTATGAGAGGTTCCACTGTAAAACTTTTTATTAATTATCTTCAACGTTCGTTTTTCGGTTTGCTAGATCACACTTTATAAAAACTATGAATTCATGGAACGTTGCGCCGTTCGTTTTGTCTTAAGGTCATGTGGCACAGACTCAGTCGGTAACATATCGCCTTCCCTATTTTCTCCAAAACGATTGACCCGACGAGCAAAAGCAAATTAGGTTTTCATACTTATATCTATTGCCTACAAAAACCTAATTTGATTTACAAAAACCTAATTTGATTTTGGTCGAAGAATCAACCATCGCGGTGAAAATAGGGAAAGCGATTTGTTACCATCCGAGCATTATTACGTGTGTGTCACATCCCCTTAAACTAAGAGCTAGATTATTTGCGCGACGCATTTTTCTATTTGGCGGCAACCACCGACCAGAGGCACCGACCCCTCGGTCTCGTAAACGCGTGCGCTCCTATTCTCTCCCGTGTGACCACTAATCGTTATCGACCGAGATCTTCTTCTCTTTTCTTTGTGGTTGGCTCTGGTATCTCCACCTAGCGGTAGATTTTAACCATACGGCCACGTTCGAAACTGTGTGTGGCATGGGGTCTTGTGGGGAAACAGGGGTAAATTCAAATCGGAACAGGGTAAGGATGTGAGCGTGCAGGAGTTCAAAGATTATATAGATATGTTGGATTTGTTTTAAAAGTTCATAATAGCTAAATGATACGGCGAGAGGGGGAAGCAATCAGGGATTCGATATTTATGAGGAGGGTATTTTTAGCTAGAATGTAGAGATTGTAGCAAAGAATTACGGTGCTCAGAAAAACGAAGGCATGCCCAGAAAATGTGATTCAGGTCCTCGAATTCAAAACCACACCCCCAAGCCGGTGATTCGATCATATTTTTACGGTATAGACTTGCAGCAAAATTATAATGATTCGCGCGCATTCTGCAAATAGTGGCGACTGATTTTCTATCGATAAGTTGCATAGTAGTTTTCTGGAACCAAGGGGTAGATAGGAGATGGGTTGAAAAAGAGTTGAAAGTATAAAGAACCTTTATAACGGGTTTCACGAACTAATAGTCGATTAGTAGCGAGACGACATCTTGCCTGGGCAGCAGAAGAAAATTCAGAGGCTGGGAGGCGAATTTCGAAGAGAGAACTATTTATAATTGCCGCTTTGGCTAGCGCATCTACTTGCTCGTTCCCCCTAATACCAGCATGACATGGGACCCAGGACAGCTTGATACAGAGATGTCTGATGCTTAGTTCAACAAGATTTTCATGAATTGCCAGAATAATTGGTGAGGTGGCGCTAGAGTAACAAGGAGAGAGAAGAGCCTGTAAAGTGCTGAGTGAATCGGAGAAAATTGAGTTAAGTCGATAGCCAAAGCTTCGGTGGAAAAGACCAAAGAGAAAGCGGAGATTCGAAATTTAAAGACAATAGATTGTGAAGGGCAGTCAATGGCAAAGCCAACGAAGTCGGAATCTTTATCTTTAGAAGCGTCGGTGTAAAAAGCTAAGGAGTTCAAAAGGAGACCGTTATACGTAGACGTAAAAGTTTTGTTGGGGTTTGGTGACCGTTGTAGGCGCTGCCTGAAATAATGTCAATGAAAGAGTCAGGAAAGGCGACCGCAGGAGGGATATAGAAGACAGGACAAAAAGGATGTTGTTTGAATTTTTGGTAAGCGTTGAGGAGCGGAAGATCGAGAAGTGAGGAGTAATTTTTTCCTTGGCGTATGGAGCGAATAAGGGAAGAAATATTAGAAAGAAGAGTGTGGTTAGATTTGGAGAAAGTTTTCAATAGAAATTTATCTGCGAGAAACTGAGCGAGAAATCGAAGCGGCGGCTCCTTAGATTCCGCCAGAACGATGTTGTTTGGCGTAGAGTTACGAAAACCAAGCGCCAATCTTAAGGCTTTACGTTGAATAATTTCGGTATCTTTGAAGAGTGTAAATTCCTTGATCGGAAATACTATCGACCCTCCAATACAGCTGCGAATTAGCGATCTATAAATCGTGATGAGGGATGAGGGTTCAGCTCCCCACCACACCGATCTGAGGCATTTTATAATGTTGAGCAGTTTTTTGCATTTGGACGAGATCTTGTTGACGTGCGGTTTCCAGTAGAGGCGGTAGTCTAGGGTAAGACGGAGAAACTTTGCCTCGTAAAATCCGTGGACGACAGAATTGCCTATGTGAAGGGATGGGAGGAGCGGATCGACATTTTTTCTAGAAAAGATGACGAGTTTCGATTTGGAAGTTTCGACAGATAGTCCTCGATTATTAAGATAAGTGGTCATATGATTTAAACTGTTTTGTAATGAATTAAGACAATCAATTAAATTGTCAGCTCTGGAAAAATCAACTATGTCGTCTGTAAATTGAAGACACGAACTTCCTTCAGCAATCTGCTGGTCTAGCGCGTTTGTATACATAATCTAGAGTAAAGGACTTAATATGCATCCCTGCGGGACACCTTTATATGGGGGAACAGTCCCTCAGTTTGACCGGCAATTTGATAGTAAACCGTTCTAGAGGATGTAAGATTAAAAATGAATTTACAATAGAACCATGGCAGGACCAGGACACGCAGGTCTTGAGCTAGGATATTCGGATTAACATTGTCGAAAGCACTTGAAACATCTAAGAAGATGCACACCATGAACTGACTATTTGAAAAGCCAGAGTAGATTTCTGTAGTAAGAATGGATAGATTGTCAGCACAAGATTAATTTTTCCGGAAGCCAAATTGCGTAGGAGATAAAAGATGCTTGCTCTCAAGCCATTGACTTAAGTGGATGTGTATTAGCCTTTCCGTTAGTTTTAGAAGACAAGGGGCCAGAGAGATGGGGCGAAATTTACCTGGTGCGGATTTTTGAATGAAAACAACGAGGAACTCGCTCCACATTTTGGGGAACAAGCCTTCTTTGAAGATGTTATTGAGAGTGTCAAGCCTTCTTTGAAGATGTTATTGAGAGTGTGAAGCCTTCTTTGAAGATGTTATTGAGAGTGTCAAGTAGTAAAGAATAGAGCGAATCCGGAAAATTAGAGATAATCTCGTGATCAATTCTGTCGAGACAAGGAGCTGAGTTACGTTTGCCTGAATGAATCGCGGATTTGAGCTCACTGAGTGTGAAGGACTTGGTGCGTATGGTATTGGAGAAAAAGACAAGGAAATTCAGGAGCGTGGTTATCTGAGAGAGGAGGACAAATGGTGGCCATCAAGTCATGCATTTTATCGGTGTGACTAGAGTTGTTGGTAGAGTTGGGTAGACGATCCGAGAGTTTCTTATGACGAAAGCCTTTAATTTTAGCCCAATCATATTTACTCGACGTGCGAAAATCTATTGTTTTTGTGAAGTTGATCCATGATTCTTTTTTAGCTTTCTTGAATGTCTTTTTAGCTACTGCGTCCATTCTCTTTGCTCTTATTAAATTGTCAGTATTGGTGTGACGCCGAAAGACGGCCCAAGCTATTTTCGTTGTTTGCCTCCTCGCAACTCTGGTTCCACCACAGTGCAGGGCTGCTTCTAAAGCGTCTAGCACGATGAGAGGTTGAGTAAGGAGGGGAATTGGACGCGTAAACAGCGTCATCAATAGCTTTACATATGTTGTCGTACTGTGTAATCGGGTTTGGGTTAGAGAGAGAGGGTGTTATGTCGTTGAGAGAAGCTTTGAAGATCCGCCAGTTGATGTTTTTGGTAGGGTAGCGGTGAGAGCTGGAGGGTATAACATAGTGAGAAATGCCGATGGTGATAGATGGTGATAGAGTAGGGTATAGACAATAGGAGCGGAAAGCTGGACCGCGAAATGTTGAGACGAAGGGGCTTGAGCCAGGGAAGGCGCTGAGGACGCCGTGCCGGGTCCACGGTGGAGACTGTTTGAGATATTACCAATCACGCCGTGTTGATGCATAATTCTAGAACTTAGGTAATTTTGAGGAACGGGCGGTCTTGCCGCTGCGACTTGACTATAGGAGGCAGGGAAGCGTACACCAGAGGACAAGGGAGGAGCAGCAGGGTGTGAGGAGCGGGACGAGTTTGAGAGCAGGGAAGTTAGTGTTTGAGGTAGAAAACGCTGGAGCAGAGTTTGAGAGATCACCTTTGCAGTTGAACAGCATGGAGGTGTATTCAAATTTGGACAGATCTCGTTCTCGTTGTGCTTGTGTTGGCCGCAGCGAATCCATTTTGGACGGCTTTTGCACTGCGCCTGAATGTGGCCCGTGATGAAACACCCGAAACACATTCTTACCTGGCCATACCAGAGGTCGACCGAATTATGCGTCATGAATAGTTTGACGGAGTTGGGTCGGATTCGGCCTTCAAAAGAGAGGCGAACCGATTGCGTAGCAACGCGAGAAGATTGGCAGTTGACAACGACCTTGCGAGTTTGTCGTTCAACATACAGTACCTGATACTGGGACTCTATTTTCTTAATTATTTGGCTTTCGCTTAATTTGTTGGGAACATCCCTGATGATTCCTTCGCACGCCACACTGATACTCGGGATGAAGGCCCTCAGTTGTACTCGTTGCAAGTCGAGATGTGTGATGAATGCGTTGACCAGGTCCGGAGAGAAGAATTCAGTGGTGACCTAGTGCTTACCCGAGCTGTAGGAGATCACAGCCTCCTCGTTGGTGTATAATTCCAGGAGCCACATGCCAATTTTTGTTGTGTTTCTTCACGGTGTGTGGGCGTCAGCTTTTACAGGCTGACTCATTACTTTATAAGTGTAGTATCGTGGCCGGGTAGAAAGTATATGCGCGAATTAATGTATTAAAGATGTCGATTTATTTTAAGGAATCAATTGGCACATGCGTCTGCCGTGAGGTCCGGATGGAGAAGAAGACTTACACTTAACAGGCGTAACGACGGTACAAAGGTAGCGCTTAAGTAGCGCGAGAGTAGAGACCTCTAATAAAAGGCAGAAAATACAAACATACGTTACAACAAGGTCCTTCCGATCTTGTTTAATATCTATTATTGCGGTCATGTCTTCGTGGTGGTGGATCTGTCGAGACTTGCGGCAGGGATGCTTTTGGGATCTGCTTGCCCTTGGGACCAGGGGCATCCTGTTCGGTTTCGTCAATCGTTCGCTTTCTGGAATAGCTTTCGTCCATTAGATCTTCGACTTAACTTTTAAGGATTTCATCAGACATGATTTGTGTAGGAACATCAGAGCGGCCAGGTCGTGGGTCCCCGAAGGGATCGTCGTCGTCTCCCATGACTTGCAAAGCGGGGGCTGGACCGCTGAAGGGAAAACGCAAGGTACAGGAACCAGTCGTGGCGGTTTTGAAGTTGAGCAACTAAAAATTATAACACGGTAACTCGATGCGGGCACGGTGAAACTCCGACGTTTTTAGCCCTAACAACTAAACTGGCGCAAAATAAACTTCAATTAGGCAGGAGTAACTAAAAATACGATGTTCGCCTAGCGCGTCTTCACCGAAACCGTGAATAAATGCGCCGATTTGCCTCCATTGTGCAGGCGCTCATCTTCCCACTGACTCTAACCGCCCTACGCTTATCCAAGAAAAGCAAATTACACAGGTGGCGACGGCTAATAATTGCACCATCACGACTCGTGACCGAGCGCTTCGGCACACCACCAAGAACTTTCCTCTCCTTCCACAAAGAAACCTCAATCCCCCTCTCCCACCTCCATTCACTCAACCCCCTGCTCCGCCGCGCAGCGCGGCTCCTCCCGTAGATTACTCTCTAAGCTCTCCAAAATTCGCGCTATCTTCCCTTCTCTCACTCTACAAGTCTTCTCCATCCCCTCGCATAACACAGAGACGAACGCTAGCAACATTATCCCTTTCCCCTCATCTCACATCGCTCCCTCCCAGACCCCTCCACCAACGAGTCAAAGCGCTGTACCTAAGCGCTGTACTAAATTCTTGAGCAAGACTGCCCACCGGCACATCGCTTCAGGTTCGACTTCGGCTGAACACCAGGCTCTCCTTATCAACCGCAACGGCAGAACGGACCTCGATTTGTGCGCGTTCGGTTTCCGTAACAGTCCCCACCACGGAGCGAATATCGATCGACGCAGTAAGCTATTTGCCATGCTCGACACTTAGTATGGGCGGGGCATGTGGAGCCTCGATTTTCGTGCGTGTCAGCGGGAGCCGCTCCCGTCGCTGTGAATGAACTCGAGGTCCTAGTGTATTGAACTGTCGGGATTATGGCAAGTATGCAAAATAATATTTCGTGATTTTGAACATTCGGGCAAACGAACATTCGGCGTTCTAGTCCTTCGGAAAGTGACGGCAAGCCGAACAGAATTGTGGAGCACAGGGGCAACCGGTGGGAATTCAGATACCCAACATTCAGAACTGAGACCGTAATTCACCAATTATCCTCTTTGTTATCAGTCACGATCGGAAAACACAATGTCTCGGCTATCGTGAATACACTGGGCGACGGTAACCTGCCAACTATTGCTGATGATATCTGCGTGAGATGAAGAGGCTGGTACGTGCTGACTTCTTCTTCTTCTTCTTCTTTTAACTTTTTGAGTGGACCCGTAGCACCACACTAGGGGCGATCCACTCTGGCCACAGGGAAACTGTGGTACGTGCTGACTGCGAACGAACTTTTCACTATCGCCGTTGGCGCATATATAACTATGTCAACGCATCATCACCGGCTGCTAGGGTACGGTGTTCTTGGTGGCTTTTCACGATTGCGTAATATATACTGCAGTGCCGACGTGGGAGGTTGCAAAAGAGTCACTAATGCTTTTACAATCCAAAAAAAAAAAACTTTGAGACCAAAGGACTAAATTTGTCTGCAAGCAAAATAAATCTCGGATGCTTTTCGAGGAAAAAATTGCCCAGCGTAATTTCAGTAGAGGCAGGGGGCGTAACCATCCTACAATCAAATAACATCTCCTTCCTATGCGTCATTTTAGACCACAAGCTCACGTAAAAACCGCATATTCACAATCAGAAAGATAAAGCAAGTGCCAAAATAAAAATACTTAAATCAATAGCCGATTTTAAGTGGGGAGCACATCCGTCAACACTGCTGACTATTTTCAGCACTCTCATTAGACCGATTATGGACTACGTATCCCCTTGCTTCCATAACGCAGCGGCCTCGCATCTGGCAGATCTGGACAAAGTTCAGTTCTTCGCTCTTCGCCGATGTTTAGGCCTAATGCCGTTCACCCCGACAAATATTCTCCTGGCGGAGGCCAGGGAAATCCCAATGCACGTACGAAGACAAAAATAATAGAAAAATTAGTTCTGAAAGGCGTGTCAAAC
>JAPYZD010009532.1:0-12550 GCA_030522725.1 Ichneumoninae sp. B BG-2022a
GAAAAGATTGTTTGTGCATAATAATAATTTCAGAATGTTCATAACAAATTACTGAAAAAAAAATTGTGCCACAAATTACCCGGCAAACAAATTTTTTTTATTACGAAAATGATTTGTTAATTTTTCTGAATACGTATGAATTTTTTCTGAATTTTATCTAATACTTGAAAATTACAATTTTAAATAAATTTTAACGTAAAGGAAGCAAATAACATTTTGGGATCATTATTATGAACGAACAATCTTATCAGCATCGTCCATATGCTTGATTTTTTTCAGATTTTTATCCGATCTTGAAGTGTTTGTAATTCTCTTTTATTCCTCTCAAACTTAGGCAGCGTCAGTCATTGCGCTAGTACTACCTTAAGAATTGTGGACCATACAAAGAGCCTTACAGTTCAGAAGAATCATTTTCACTCATCGCGATATGCCTATAGAACTTAGCAAATATGTACACATCTATATGTAGACCAATACTAGAACATGGCCATTCTATATTCATAAGTTGCAAAAAATCAGCAATTAAAAAAGTAAAAACCGCAGAAACTTTGTACTGAAAATCCACTTCACAATCCCCGAAATACTCTCTTATACAAAGCTACAGGCATCAGTCCCATAGAAATGAGAATTAAAGAACTTACAAAATATTTGCTACCACGCAACTAAAAAATATAAAACGGCCATGTACACAACCCGGTCAAAACATAATACGCAAAGTTAATCACCCATCACGTACAATATACCAGAAGCTCGAAATAATGACCAATAATAAGGCGAACTGAATAAACATATGTCAACTACCCACTTACCCCAGATAGACGCGCGCCATGAAAAGTAGCAATTGGCGCAATAATCGTGATATGTGCTTTACATATCGCAAATATTGCGCCAATATTTTTATTGGCGCTACTTTTCATGGCATGTGTCTATCTGAGTACACTATGTAAAATGTAGATAAATTAAAATACGTGGCTGAAGGACTTAGGTCGATGGCCAATTGGCAATGTATAAACAATAATAATGATAATTATTATTAATATTTACAGAAAGAAAGTTACACTTATTACATTTGCTTCAGAATATTTGTACATTTGTACATCATTACATTATATGGACATGTGTTTATCAAGTCTGTTCTTAAATTGTTAAATTGTTAATAATTGTAAACATGTGAATATTGCTACTTTTCATGGCGCTTGTCTATCTCGATACATTATGTAAAAAATGTACATAAATTATGTAAAATCAGTGGCTGAAGAACTTAGGTCGATGGCCAATTGGCGATGAACATATAAGAATTGTGAACGTTTGTGGAAAAGAATCATTGGTAGGGGAGAGCGGGGCAAAATGGGGCAACGGGGCAAAACGGGGTTTTGGGCAAAACGTCATTTTCCAACAATTTTTGGATGCCCGAATTCGCCCTATCGAATACATCAGGCTTTCTACCCAGTTTTGCCATCTTGTCCGATCCAAAAGTGATTGGAAAATTTAGTTTTGCCCAAAAACCCCGTTTTGCCTCGTTGCCCCATTTTGCCCCGCTCTCCCCTACCTATTTTACCGTGTACTCAAGAAGGTCGATCTTGTGCTCGAATTTTGTGCAAAATTGAATCCGATAATTCCGTTGCGATTAATAAACACCCGACGATTAATGTTTTGCAGATGGGAGCCACGTCCTACCCGAGCATGCCTCAGCCCTTTTCAATGTCGCACTCGGCGTCGAATATGTCGGCGGTAACAGGAATGCGGCAAGATACAATGGGTGAGTTAGAACGAGGTTTTGTTCGTTCGTAATTATTTGCAATGGATTTCGTTCGGCATTTCCCTTTATTTGCCGATGGACGTGACCCACTGTTGCTTTGTACACCCATGAAAGAGCAACCGGAGATAGCTCAGAGAGAGAGAGAGAGAGAGAGAGAGAGAGAGAAGGAGAGAGAGAGCGAGAGAACGACGTCGGGACGTTCACTCACTCGAAGACGCCCCATTTCCTTTCAAGCGCCGTCTTACATCATTTCCGGGACGAGATGGCATGTCGCTTTTAAACCGAATCAAGACTATTCGCGAATTGCCTATCGACCTTATCGGCTTTCGCTCTCGCGCTCCGACGACTCGAAGACGGAATCCGACATGCCGTATAACGATTTAACAATTTAATCTGATATCGAAATTGTCGGTATTAACAATGCTACGCGCTTCGTTGCCCGATCATTATCAATTTTAAACTCCTCTTTTTCCTTTCGTCTCTTGACAATGTATTCATTAATTCGGTTACAAAAGTCTCCTCCCCCCCCCCCCCCCAAATCGATTTAATCAGATGCGTTTAACCCTGCTGTTACGTTCT
Organism: Ichneumoninae sp. B BG-2022a; assembly: GCA_030522725.1. Classification (NCBI taxonomy): domain Eukaryota; kingdom Metazoa; phylum Arthropoda; class Insecta; order Hymenoptera; family Ichneumonidae; species Ichneumoninae sp. B BG-2022a. The sequence goes on from JAPYZD010009532.1 coordinate 2,339, forward strand.
CATTTTTATGTAGTTTTGTTATGCTCGGCACATTTACATCTCTACCACTCACAACTCTACCAGATAACAACTGTGTCAGAAAACATCTATCCTCAAACATCTCTACCAGAAAACAATCTATCGGATGATAACTCTACCAAAGACAGCTCTAACAAATCTACCAGAAAACATCTCTACCATATTACTAATCGACCGTATTAGAACTATACCAAAATTTATACCAGAAAATTAAAAAAAACTGTACAGAAATTGAAATAAAATTCTACCAGAACTGAATAAAAACTCTACCGGAATTGAAATAAAACTCTATCGGAATTGAACGAAAACTCTACCGGAATTGAAATAAAACTCTATCGGAATTGAACGAAAACTCTACCAGAATTGAAATAAAACGCTATCGAAATTGAACTAAAACTCTACCGGAATACGAGGCTAGACGGTAGCCTTGTATTCTGGTAGAGTTTTATTGTAATTCCGGTAGAGTTTTATTGTAATTCCGATAGAGTTTTATTGTAATTCCGGTAGAGTTTTGTTGTACTTCCGGTAGAGTTTTATTGGAATTCCGGTAGAGTTTAATTTTGCTTCTGGTAGAGTTTTATTGTAATTCCGGTAGAGTTTAATTTTGCTTCTGGTAGAGTTTTTTTTACATTCTGATACACTGAGAAAAAGGAATCTTGGAATTAAGCAAATGCGCGGTGACTTACGTTCGAAGGTGTATTTTGTTGGTACAACAAAGATGTTTCTTTCAGTCGACACATTTCGAATAAATTGAAGCAAATCGTCGTTTAACAAAACAATGCTTTATTTGTACTAAACAAATAACAGCTTTGAACGTGTGTCACCGCGACTTTTGGTTAATTCAACCAAGTTTTTTCCCCAGTGTAGAATTCTAATACGATAGAGTTGTTAGAGCTGTCTTTTTCGGTAGAGTTATAATCCGGTAGACTTGTTATCTGTTAGAGTTGCGAGTGGTGGGGATGTAAACGTGCCTTATGTTCCTCGTAGTTTTAATATCGTAGCCGTATAGGATCGACGAGTTCGTCATAAGTGTTTAATGAGTACGTTTTAATGATTCGTATAGCGGAGTTTTTCATTGATTGTATCGCGTTCGGTCAGTATGATCCGAACAGTACAAGCGTATACTGAGGCAGAACTGAACAGCAGAGTTAACCATTTGCATTGTATCAAATTCGAGGTGACAACACCCTAAACATATTCCCGTCTTAAATTTACCGTATTCATAACGTTATCAATCTATATTCCTTTTCGTTCAGGTATGTCGGCCGAGGACGAGTGGTACAACAAGAGCATCTCGGCGTTGAGAATGAACACGGCTCATCATCCCAATCTCGCCGCACCAATGCTTCAGTACCAAACATAATTTTAGACCTAGTCCTGGGGCTCTAGAATGAATTTTGACTATTTCGTAATCCACGGATTCGTTAAAAATATACGAGTTCTCAACTATCAAACTTGTAAAATTGCACAAACACCGAGCAAAGTTGAGAGAGCAAACATTGGACGTTGCCCCGCCCCCCCAATTTTATGACCGTCGAAAATCTTGCCCCAACTAGTTTATTTTGTATTCATCGACCTCTCATTAAGATTGGCTATTTTTATCAAGTACGAATTAAATCGTTTGTCATTACGATTAAGATTATTGCGTAGACGCGTCTACATGTCCAAGAAAGTATACATAAGAATATATATAAATATATATATACACACATATATATATATATTATATATAAAAAATGAAACAAACTGCGACACAAAAAACCACACACACTGACAGACACGAACATATTCACACGAATATATAAGATGGCACGATACTTTAATAAATTGAGTATTACGAAGTATCGATGACGAAAAGAGTGCAGGTGACTTTTCATTGGTTTGAAAAAATCATACACAATCATTGTTTCGTTGGAAATTGATATATTTCTTTTTTTTTCTCGAGACACATCACACGGTGTCGGAAACTCTTTAATTAGTTTCTCAACAACGATTCAAGACACTTGCGTTGAAAATGAGAAGAGATTTAAACTGCGGAGGAGGGTCGCGTGGAGAAAAAAAGCGACGTGTAAATACGAGTTAAGGCGACGTGCGTTGTAGTCAGCGAATATATTCTATAGCGTACGCGATTTTTCAATGTCCTTTTAAAGTGTAATAAACCATACCCTTAATAAATATTAGACACTCACTTTTGGGCTAGTCGAATGACTTTCGATTGGTGAGATTCAACAGAAAGTAAATCGAATGCCAGCGAGATACAGGATGCACGGGTCTTGGAACTTTGCTTTATCGACGAAAGCCAGAGACCAATTCACATTATCGAAACATTCCTATTTGACGACACTTTCGTTTTGTTTTAATCGGTAAAGTGTTGGTACATTGTTATATTATTTCAACGAAACGTACGTATGTGCATTAAATATTTTGCAACCAAAGATCATTATTATTATTATTATTAATATTATTAACATTATTATTATTATTCGAAAAATTAATGATTTAATACTAGTCTCTGGCGTTTCTCAGCCGCGATATGAAAAAAGTCTGTTCGCACACGGCAATTGTCTATATCGGTGTCATTTTTCGATAACTGTTTAATAAATATATCGATTTGAATCGAGTGAAAGTGTGATAGAAAGGCGTAGGGTGGACGTATGAAGTACCGATTGTGAGATTGCAGCGATCGCGATGGGGGATAGAAATTTTTTGCGCAGATTTATCGCGACCGAAATATTCACGCGAAATGTTCCTAAAAAAAAAATAAAACAAAAAAAAATTTGTAACATATCACACGCATTCGACAAGTACATGAGATGTATGCGAGAGGCACACGCGCCGCGCCCGAACAAATATTCCAGGAATACATGGGAACGGATACAAATGGCATGGAAGCACGTATTTCGCTCGGGCGAAAGATTATCGACTTTAACGGCAAGGAAACAGTAGTTTATCGCATCTCGAACAGGGCGCATGCTACTATAGCTCTAAGAACGGATCACGTATTGTACGTATATGTTGTACATAGCCTGAATAAAAAAAAACACACACATATTTACAAGTATTTGGTTTTTGAACTCCTTGTACTTAAAAAAAAATTAAGTACTTAAACGCCAAGTACGTAAAAAAAATGAAGCCGGACGCTACCAGATAGTTTTACTCAAATTTGCCAGAAGTGGAATACGTTTTTCTGCAGGTAGTTCGAGCAAACTGTTATCTCGGCAGTAAGATAACCGAAAATGCTATCTATCGAGTTTAAATCAAAGTGAAATACAGCAGTCGGTATCTTCATATAGCAAACTATAATGAACTTTTTGAATAGTGTGAACTTTTCTGAGAAAAAAAAAATATCAAGCTACAAAAGTTCATGGTATTCTATGGTATTTTACGTCGCCTTAAGGGCATGTGATGCAGACTAAGTCGGTAAAAAACGGTTTCCCTGTTTTCTCCGCGCCTATTAATATTTCAGGCAAAAGGAAATTACGTTTATTTCACTCGGTGCGTAAAGTGCAGATTTACGCACGCTTCGCGCGCGTAAAACTCCTCTTTCGCACCTTGTGAAATAAAATTTCGTACGATACGCGTACGAAAAACGTTTTCTTAACTCGTGTGATTGGAACACTCATCAGAAAAAGTTTTGTCGCACTAGTATCGTAATGTACTATTTCACGTACCTATATATAGTTTACGAAAACCTAATTTCCTTTTGTCAAAAATATTAATAGTCGCGATGAAAATAGGGGAACAAATTTGTTACTGACCGACTCTGTATCACATGTCCTTAAAACCATATTTAACACCTCCCTACCCGCCCATCCCGGACTCAGTCGATATCAAAAACTGTTATCTACTTTTCTTACGGGTTCTCCTATGTACACTCAAAAGAAAAGTCACATCGAAACCGGATATAATCTCGGTTTTAGATGAGACTTTTCTTTTCATCGTGAATGCCAGAACCCGTGAGAAAATATGATTACAGTTTTTCTTACCGACCGCGGTATTGCATATGCCTTTAAGACCATATGAAACACCCCCCTCCCCGTCTATCCCGGGCTCAGTCGATATCAAAAACTGCAATCAGCTTTTCTCACTGGATCTCGCATATACGGTCAAAAGAAAAGTCTCATGGGAAGCCGAAATTATATCCGTTTCCGATGAGACTTTTCTTTTGACCGTATATCAGTTTTTATTACCGACCGCGGTATTGCACAAGTCTTTAAGTCGAGGTGAAACAGACTCAGTCGGTAACAAAGACTGTAATAAATGGCATTCGGAGATGGTAGATATTTCTTGAAAAAACAAAGTATTAGCTGATGTAGAATTCAATACCGCGTCCAATGATACTTCGCTTTTACCCCAAATGTTAACCATTTTTGCATGGCATTGATTCGAAAAATACAACGGTCTCTCTTGCACTCATATGTCACGTGGTACATGTTTCACCTCGTCTTAATAGTGATTTGACGCGTCCTCTGGTTGAATCATCGGCCCGCGTATGACAAACAAATGCTGGCGTTGCCATCAATCGGCTAGTTACCGTTAATTCTCTCCGATAGATAAATCATAAGAGTCCTGCTAGTTTTCTGTACCATCCGATGGTAAATTGGAGTCAGCGCGACAGCTGAGTTACCATCGAAGTCAAGAGATGGCGCTCCGTGTACCTCCATTCGTTAATAATTGATAATAAAGGTCGTTATCAAAGGACTCTTTATTTAAAAATATGAATTATCCTTAACTATTATTTATATTACAGCTTAAAAGTACATCCAGACAAATCCATCGGGGAAGAAAGCTGCGATATTATCGTAATAAATTACGATACCGTCTCACCGTCTCAATTACGCAATAGTTTGTGTGGAGCATTGTTTTTCATTGAATTCCAAAGAAAGAGCACTTGGCACCGTTGCATTGGCTATGTATCGGACATTAAAGAATCTCAGCTTTTCGACTGCTCAGACTCTTCTTGATTAATGCCCAGTCCTCGAGAATGTCGGCATCGTTGAGCATGTACACAATATATGGACCAGCAACGGAAACGGCTCTTCTTCTTTCCGTATGATTTCTTCTCCGTCGACCGCTCGAACTGAGCCACAGATCCGCGTGTATGTCTATGTTATTTCGATCCTCCTCGAGTCTCCGAATTTTTTCTTGCAGATCGCTGTGAATTCCGTCCCATACGAGACCCTTTTCGCTCTCAAAATTCTGTAGAGCAGCCTGCGCCTCCGCTTGAAATTTGTTTTGGATATTCTGTAGCCGTAACTGCTTGAGAATACCGGCGACCTCCGTTTTTGTTTTCATGTTCTCCTTTAGTCTCTCCAGAGGGATAAGGTATTCTTCCGATTTGCCGACTCTGACCTCGCCGAGCTTCGTGTCGACCTGAGTTATTCGCTCACGATACAGTCTGCAAAGAATATTTATTGGTCTGTATTTCCATCGATTTCTTATGTAAATGTATAATTTTTTTTTTAATTTATCATTATTGTCCCTCGCTTCTCAAAGCTACCGCCTTATAGCGGGTCGGCTCGGTTGATGCGTAATTACTGTTCTCATTTATTTTTTGTCCATTTTTCGTATTTCGTCCTTACCCACCGAGCCAGTCCCCCCATTTTTTGCGGCTATTGCCGATTTGCCCTCTGTATCGCATTCGCCTTAGTTTTACATGATCGCCACCAAATTCACCAACTGAAATTCCCAGACTTTTCTCGGTTTTAAGGAGCAAAAATTTAATTTTCCAGTCAATCGATCAGAGTAGGAAAAAGCTATTAAAAATAACGTAAAATGTAACTTAATAAATAATGATTATTAATGCATTAAACTCAGCTCACAATATTAAAAGTTAAACGGTTTCGCTGTTTTCTCCGCTCCTATTAATATTTCAGACGAAAGGAAATTAGGTTTTCATGTATCTGCTTACAGTCTACGAAAATCTATTTTGTTTTTGTCCAAAATGAGTAATAATCACAACGAAAATAGGGGAACAAATTTGTTACCAACCAGTTCTGTATCACATTCCCTTAAGGCACACATGGACAAGTACATGAATGCCTCAAGTTTATATGTGGAGCTACGTCCCACCCCTATTTGTATTTCTTTCCGAAACAACAGCACAGAAAATCTAACCCTCGACCTGCCTGTGCTCCAGTTTAGAGACAAGCAACGCTAACCGCTGGACCAACGCACCGGTTTTCTCTTATGCAGATGTATAAAAAAAAATTAAACGTACTGTTCCTTCAGTAGAGTAAATTGTCTCTCGAGATCAACTAGATTCTCCATACACTCGTTTCTTCGTCTCTCGCACTCGTCCTCGTCCATCTCTGAGGAATCATCGCTGTCGCTGTGCTCCGCACTGCTGTCGCACGACGCGGAGCTCTGATTACTGTCGTTGCTGTCGTGCGACATTTCCTCGCCCTCGGCTTCCGATTCATCCTTGACGCTGGGCATCTGCTTCTCAGGTTTTCCAACTACGAATAAGCAAAGGAGATCATATGGAGAAGTCAGAGATTGTCAATCGTTATGGTGTACAGCAGAATGCAGTAAGTACTTGTATACGTATTGAAGCATCAAGTACTGAGTCAGTGCCCACCATTTAAAACTTCAAGAATTTAGTTCTGCCAGTACTCAATACATCAGTACTCAAGAACTACCTAGCGCTCAGTATTTGGAGTACTTGATACTTTAGTACGCACTTCAAGTACTCAGCGCATTTGCCCAGCTCTGGTGTACAGTAACAACCTTGCGACAGAAAATTATTTGTTAACGATCTCTGGATATCTTTAGTACTTTGTTAAAGATTACTGCATATATTTAGTACTTTGTAAAAGATCGCTGGGAATATTTAGTACTTTGTAAAAGATCGTAATTTGTTTAAGATTTTATTCTATTTCAGCACTTGTATAATTTAATCACATTCTTGCTATTAATGTGTAATTATTCATCGAAAGTTTGTAAGCGAAAATAGTCGCGATATACGGTTGCTTAGGCTTAAATGCCTATTCTTTATCAGAATAAATAAATAAATAAATGAATGAATGAATAAATAAATAAATATGCAACGCTGGTATAACCTAAAATGACTTGGAGGACGAAAAGCAGAACCGTGTTTTTTCTTTTCATCGTTTCTTCAATTAAAGTCGTATTAATATTTGTCAGCGAATTCGTTCCACCAGAGCCTAAAAAATACTCACTGTGTATATCTGCCGAGATTTTCCGGACTATCACTCGTCTGTTGTGAGTCTTGGCGGGCCAAACACAACACTGTCAACTCTTCGAATCGGTGGCCATTTGCAAAGTGAAGCAATCACGTCACGTGTGCGCATGCGCGCGTTTTGTAACCCGATGAGCATCGATAATTTTCTTAGAAACGATTTTTATTTAACGTCGACTGATAATATTTAATCCTTTTGCTTTAAGGATTATCAACGAGCGAGGATGCGTGTTTGTTGCATTGGAAATTCGGAGGATAACTCAAACTGCTCGAAGCGCATCGTTGTTTATGCCCTTTAATTATCACGCCACTTTGAGAATACTCTTAACAGTTATTAGTGTCAGAGGTGCTTGACCCAGAAAGCTCAACGACGCCTTCTTCAGTTGCGCCGACGACTCACCGACTTTTCTATTGCCGATGGAACGAGGAAAAAAGAAACCACACGAGATCAGGCCAATAACAACAATATCAATACCAAACGGACTTTAGCACTTCAGGTTTTACTGAAAAATTTCTGCGTTCTCACATATAACACGATAGTAAAGATATACATATATTCCGTTATACAATATTCCATCAGATACAATAATACACAATTGGACCTGTATAGAACAAACAGACAGATAATGCAACATCCGCATAACTGCAAGTTATACTAGCAATTCATACAATTTGTATATATATTTGAATATATATATATATATATATATATATATATACATATATATATATATATACTTTTTTATGTCGTTTTTATTTTGTTTAATCATTTTGTTTGTTTGTTGAAGACTTTCGGTTAAATAGAGCTTGTATTCTTTTTTTTTTCTCTGTCGAAGAGTCGAAGAAGGTACAGGTCATTTGTGCAATTCGTATGAAATTACTTAAATCCGCGTTGAACAGCTCGACGAGTCCCGATGGCCCATTTCGGTACGCACGCGAGTGTGTGTCGTGTGTTATATTCCGGCTTGATTTTCGGGAGGGTTTCACCCGAGGGTATCGCCGGAGGGTGTGTTTTATGTACGTGTGTCTGTGTACGCTGGCCTACCGCGTAACGACCGCTTAATCGGGATATTTAATATTCATTTCATGCAATATTTATCGTGGCATCTCAGCGGGTTACGTAAATTAAATTGGAGCACGTAGCCGCGACGAGCTTCCGTCGGGTGTGAAAAGGGATTCATCCCTCGCGTGTCACCGCCCCGACGGAAGCGAGTCGGACCCGCTCTACATCCTACTTTACATCCTTATCACCCATTTACTTCGGACATTTATTTCACCGTTTTTTCGGTACACTGCGAGCGTAACGCAGACCCTCTCAGATTCATTCTCGTGATTTCTTATCGATCGAAACGGACCTCAGCCTCGACGCGCCAAGTAAACGCTTGATTGCCGCACGCTTTGTGTCCCACTTCGTATCCAATGATTAAACGGGCTGCGCTAAATCACATTTGGCAGATAGTCATAGGCGTGACTTTCGGACGCTGAGAAGCTTGACCGTCCGTTTCTCGCGCCAGAACGGGAAGATAGATTAGTCGAGATACGTGGCAAGTGGAGATTGAGATAGCCTCGATATTTTTTGTTTTAATTCAAGGACCATCTAAGAAATTGACATTTCGAAGAGGGACAAGTTCAGCGGCCAACGGGCGTCGTAAGACTTCTTCCAATTTCACACATGAATCCGACGATGATTTCGGTCCCTTCGAGAGCGGGCCTTCTAATCTTTTACCTACTATCGCTAATACGCATTTTGTTTATCGATGCGCGCTCATCGTCGTAAATTATCAGTAACAAACAAATCAACGCTCTCAACACGCGGTACAACTTATCTCAGAAGTGATGCATCAATGGTCGGTGGGGCTTGACTTTCTCATAGAGCGAACATAAATAGAACCCGGTCGATACGGTTTCAACTAAAAAAAAATATATATATATTTATATATATATATATATACAACTATTATGTTTCTCGACTATATCGTATCACAAGGGCATTGTCGTTGGGCCGACGTTCTGATAACTGTACGCGATTCTCTCAATTGTGTGAACAAGTAATGCCGGATTTCTGGGCCAGGAGAATTAAAGGAGCGACGTAATAGACAAATCCCTCGCTCTTCGCATCGACGTTCTTCCGATTCGAAGGCCCTTTTTTTAGTGGATGACAAAATAAACCAAACAAGGAAGACGGAGTTTTCGGGGGTCAGACAACGACTGATACAAATAGAAAAATTGTGATGATAAATACAAATATAAAAGTCGACGGCTCTCGGCTCACCGGGCCATCAGGTGTCGAATGCACGATGGAAAGTGTCGTGTCTTTACGAATACTGCCTAACGATATTTTTGACTAGAAAACATATATCTCCAATTTTTCGACGCCTCGTCGATTCGACCATTGTCGACTGTTCGTCGGTGCAGAGTCCTCGGTCCCTCGCTAGATCGTCGCGGTACAATGTGGGACGCGGGAATCGATAGACCTCGACGTTACACGCTGACGTGTTTTTCATCGGAATGGTGCACTTCTGTTGGCTCGATGTCTCTTGTCTCTCGAGGACAACGCTGATATTAAAATGTCCCATGGTCGCTTCGTGCGGTGGGTGGAAACCGTTTTAGCTCGATCGTACAATGGAGCTGTCAGGGTGGTTTGCGCACTGCCGAGCGAAGGCGAGGATTCCGTGTTGATGCTGCTTCGCAGCGCCGAACGACTCGGCCGATGTCCAGACTCGATTCAGAAGGCGACTCGAGAAGACTAGGATTTGGCTTTGTCGAGCAGCGCCTTGTCGAAGCCGTCGATCAGCGTCTCGATTATGAACTTTATCGTGAGCTTGTATATGTTCTCAACGTTTTCCGTGTAGCGGTCCTCCAGGGTGCGCTTCACGGCCTCCAGAAACGGCTTCTCGATTTTCTGGGAACAGCAAATACAAAACATAAGATGCAATCGATTACCGATAGTGAGTAAATTTGTAATTGTGTGTATTGGCTCAAACATCGGTTTC
>JAPYZD010009538.1:0-13100 GCA_030522725.1 Ichneumoninae sp. B BG-2022a
TTTCGGTTATTTCAAGAAAAAAAATGTTCTTGATAAATTAATAACTGCTGGAATCTTAGGCTGCTCTTAACCGTCCGACCATTGGTACCTTTACCTTAAAGAAAAAATTAAAAAATCTTGGGAGTTCAATCATCGAGGACGAAAAGTGAGAGTCGAAGAAACGATGGCAGAAACGACGAGTCGGTGCGCTGCTCCGAACGGAGTGGCAAAGCTGGTGCGAATTATGACTGCGAGCATTTTTTTTCTTTTTTTAAAATGAAAACACAAAATTAAAAAAAAAAAAACAATGGCAAAAACGACGAGTCAGTGCGATGCTCTGGACGGAGTATGAAAGCTGATGCAGATTGCAACTGCGAGATTTTTTTTTAATAAAAAAAAAATAAAAACATGTAATTTAAAAAAATCTTGAGGATTCAATCGTCGAGGACGAAAAGTGATCGTCGAATAAACGATGGCAAAAACGACGAGTCAGTGCGCTGCTCCGGACGGAGTGTCAAAGCTGATGCGAAATTGTGATTGCAAGCATTTTTTTCTTCACCCAGAAAAAAAAATTGTTTGACGACCAGCGTTTATTTGGTTTAAGTAAAATATTTATTTGATTTAAATAAATATTTATGTAAATTAAGTAAATAGTAACTTAAATGAAATAAATATTTATTTATAGCAAATTAATATTTTACTTAAACCAAGTAATCGGTGGCCGTCAAATATATATATTTTTTTGTGTTTTTATGAAAACAATTTTTTTTTTAATCTTGAGGATTCGATCGTCGAGGACGAAAGGTGATCGTCGAATAAACGATGACAAAAACAACGAGTCAGTGCGCTGACTCGATCGTCATCGCTCTCCGGGCTCGTCCTCGAGAATATCCTCTTCGTTCCCGGAGCGAAGTCGCTTCCTCGTATAAATCTCGGTATCTGAACGTGCGCTCCTCCGCGGTCGCGGACTACACTCTTGAATTACCATACCAGACGGATTATCTTTCTGGCGCAAAACATCTCCATCGTGTATAAGGCGCTGGAGCGTCCGCGGGGGTAATCCGATAAGCGAATTAAGATTAGCCACTTCTGATGAGCCGCTAAGTGAAAGAGCACTCTCTTCTGGGTGCACAGAGGACCTACCTGCGTATACTATACGTATGGATAATCCATGCATTTGCATATCGAAAACGCTCGGGTGACACGCTGCATGGCGTTCGATAATTGCGATAGATCGACTCTGCACCGTCGAACGGGGCTTTGAAGAGGAGACGATATAATTAGGCCCAATTACCGATATTCTTTTTTTCAAGAGGATGTTGGCAAATAAAATCATCGATTACATTTTTTTTATGTTCCCTGAAATTTATCGATGTGAGAAGTGTCCTCACTGACAGCCCGGGTCGAGACACTTGATGCAAAAATTTTACTCGATATCATGTGTGTTGTAAATTTAAATTGCATTTTTTATTTTAAAAAGCTCCAAGATGTTCCGAGCTCTGGGTGGCGAAAACAAATTACTTCTGCTTTTTCATAATGAAATTGGTGCTTGAAATTTGAACCGGAAAAATTCTGTCTCTGACTAGCAAAAATATTAATTTTACTGAAACAAATATTATGGTCACTTTCTAATGTTGTACCATTGTTTACTTGATGTAATGTTTACTGTGATTTTGAATTGCATTTTTTTATTTTGAGACATTCCGAGAAGTGCTGCTCGTGACAAAAAAAATATTTCAGTTTCGGCAGAATGAAAACGAAGCTTGAAATTTGAACCGAAAAAATTCTATCTCTGATTAGTAAAAATATTAATTTTATGGAAACAACGGTTATAGTCAATTACTTTTTTTTCTAGTGTTACGCCACTTGTCAATAAAATAAAATAAAATAACTATTGGATAGAATACACAATACCTGAAAATATAAAAAAAGAAACTACCGTTTCGTTACAACAGAAGTGAAACTTGCGATCCAAACAAAAAAATGCAATCCCTGTCCAGTAAAAATGAAAATTGATTGACCGAACGTTGTAAAAATGTTTTATTGTTTTTATCCGTCCGCTTGTCAGCGACGAAAGAAAAGAGACAATAAAACAGGATCAAGGAGTCGAGAATTGCCAGAGTGAAAGTGTACAAACATTTCGCAGCCGCTATTAATAGAACCGTTTTTCTTCATTCATAACGCACTTAACGCCGCTCGTGATGAATAAAATTTATCGAACGTCCCGCGACTCGTTCCTTTTTTTAAACTCAATTTATTTTTCTGCGACTCAGTAATATAATACACCAGTAGTTACCGGTGGCGTCTCGATGATCCGGAGAAAGTCCGGAGCGCACGTGTGGATGTGCTTCCTACTGGATTTCGATGTATCTCATACTCCTTGCCGTCAACGTTCCATTAATGAAGAATATTTTTAACCGGTACGGGAGGTTGAATTTATTTGCAAAGCCAATCGATTAAGGAGCATTTCCTCGCTCGGAATTATAACTCGCCGCGATACCCTCTCGATCCTTTCTGGCGGCGCACTTTTAGCACACACGCTCGCACACACACGCGAATCGGGAAGCTTAAGCTTAGAGGCGGTTCGAGCCGGTCGTCCAGCACGCGCCTTCGGCTTTCGGATAAATTAGATAAGCACGGGAAAGTGTCACGTTCCCACGACCGGGAGACGCACACGGTAAATTTACGGTACGTGTCACCTACTCACCCAACTAGCCGGCTCGGCTCGTTCGCATTCGATTCAGGATAGCTTCCATGAAAACTAGTCGAGCGCGGCTCGGCTTACGCTCTTTACGTATTAGGATATGCCTGCCATAGCCAGACCGGTGCGGAGACTCGAGAGAGTCTATCGCCCGGTTAACTGAAATTTTACGATGAGCTCGAGAGGGAACTGGGAAAAGGTGCGCGTCCGCACGGGGAATGGGACGATCGTGAGCCAGTTGTAAAATATCTGCTCGGATAACTCGGTCCCGCTTTGCCGCAATGGTCCATCACCGTCCCAGCGGGAGCAGCCGATGCAACCGTTCGCCGATCTGTCCCTCGCAACTCTTCGTCGCCGATCTCTCACGTTCGGCACTCTAAACCGATCGTAATATATAATAGAAAAAGAGGAACACAAAGAGTCGAAGGAGCTCGAACCGCGACGACGTGGACGACCACTCGCCGAAAGGATAACTTTCTCCCGTTCCCGATTATCGTCGTTCAACGTCGCGCGCAGATCGAACGATCGACGACCGCGGTCTCGGGTCATCCGCGATGACTCGCGGTCGCTCACGGCGCTATCGTGACGAGATCGGAACCTTCGCTGCGCCGACTCCTGAGCTTGTGACGCGCCGGTCGGCGTTTTTCTTGGTTCGAATGAATTGGAGCATTGGCGAGAGGTTCTCCAGAGAAAACCGCTGATGTTGAATGTAGGGAATGTTAGTTTGGAGGTGAGGGTGGGAAAAGAAAAAAAGTGAGTGCTCGATAGAGAAACAAAAATTGCGGACGGAAAGATCGATGGACTTGCGATATGCATAATCATTTTTTGGGATAAGAGTATTTTGGCTGGAAGTTGTTTCTGACGAATATTGCAAACGCTGGAAAGGGACAACAAATTATTGTTAACTATTACTCGTGTAGAGGCACATTTACATCTCTAGCACTCATAACTCTACCAGAAAACATCTCTACCGTATTAAAACTCTACCAAAATGTCTACCAGAATGTAAAAAAAACCTTACCAGAATCAAAATAAAACTCTAGCGGACTTGAAGTAAAACTACCGGAATTGAAATAAAACTCTACCGGAATACAAGGCTAGACGGTAGGCTTGTATTCCGGTAGAGTTGATTTTCCATTCCGGTATAGTTTTATTTCAAGTCCAGTAAAGTTTTATTTCTAGTCCGGTAGAGTTTTATTTCAAGACCGATAGAGTTTTATTTTCATTCTGGTACACTGTAAAAATAAATTGTAAATTTAATGTACTGGAAAATTAAATTTGCTTACACTACTTACATGAATTGAACATTAATGTACTTTTATTGTAAAATAAAAATACGAGATATAAAAATTAGAAATCTTTTGCCTGAAATTTACAAAAATGTTCATTAAAAATACAAATTTTACTGTAAGATTGCAACACACATGTGTTTGAAATTTCAGGAACAGTTTATGTAAAAAAAAAGCTTCCAATCCCGTTCATTAATTTACAAACAAATTTTTGTTTACAGTGTACAGTGTTTACAGTTCTAATACGGTAGAGTTTTTATCCGGTTAAATTGTGAGTGGTAGAGATGTAAATGTGCCCTAGTAGACACATTGAAGCATTACATTGGGTCCTGATAAGGAGCTATGAAGCACTTTTCAGAATCTTATAAGAGTCTGATTTAACACTCGAAAATTTCTACCAGGGTAATTTTCATCAGGGTCACTTCTATCAGAATTACTCCTACCAGGGTCACTTCTACCAGAATTACTCCTACCAGGGTCATTTCTACCCGTATACCAATGTTCCGTTTAAGTTCCGGTCGTTGGATTTATGTGCAGCGCGAATACAAGAAACAACATGGCCCGGGCCTTCTTTGGGCAAATTTTAACGCCAACAAGGCCAACGTTACACTGTTCAGAACGACGGTTCTCTTTACCGTGATTCGTGACGCTTTTCATCGTCCAGCAACGACGAACAAGTCGTCGTAATATAAAAAAATGACGAAAGAAAAAAAATGCCAGCTGCAGCAATGCATGCCAACCGAAGATGCGGCAAAGATTGAAACGTCATGTGTCGATAGACATGTTGTGTCAATCCACCGCAATTTACCTTTCAGTACTCCACCTCCGGGTAAACACACAGTCGGTCGTTGTTTGCGAAACGAAGAAATAGGCGCTCGGAATAGAACCGCTGACTCGCACAACCTCCAGGTTGGAGTGTCATTTGGATACGTTGCATGACCGTACAGTTGTAACAGTGAAACGAGCCCGAGCACTTGCTCCTTCGCAATCACGAGGGCCAGCAAGGTCCTGACCCAAGGCATAGCCGGAGAGTTCCTCTCTTCTCCTGCCTCCTCGTGACGTGCCGACGATGTCCGTGGCAGACTCATTCGCGTTCTTCTCGCGAGCTAACTTTCTAGTTCTGCGCTAACGCTGCTCTGACCGCGGAGCGTCGGGTCATCGCGTCATGGTGACACGACAATCGTTGCAAGGCATCGCACACGAGAGAAGTCTCCGAGAGCGTCCTCCTCTCGTGCACTCGGAAAGGCTCGGTCAGCCGCGCGCCGGACCATTGTCTTCACGGAGCAGAATCAGAAGTCCTGGTACCCGGAAACGCTGTGCCCCCCGAGGACACGCCATAACGCGCATTACTGACCAACTACCCGTTAGCCCTCGGACAACGGGCTGATGGTATTTTAATCGGCAGGCGGGAAAGAACACCACCGAATGAAAAATACCCGAAAAGGGCACCTGCAAGTAATCCCCGAAAAAAGAACTTCTGAACAATTCCCGACGAGAGAAATTCAGAACAATTGCTGAAAGGGGAACCTCAGAAAAAATCCCAAAAAGAGAACTTCAGAAAAACCCCCGAAAAGAGAACCTCAGAAAAATCCCGGAAAAGAGAACTTCAGAAGAATACCCGAAAAGGGAACTTCAGAAAAATGTCCGAAAAGAGAAATTCAGAAAAATGCCCGAAAAGGGAACCTCAGAAAAATCCCCAAAAAGAGAACTTCAGAATAATCCCCGAAAGGGGAACTTCAGAAAAATGTCCGATAGGAGAACTTCAGAATAATTCCCGAAAAGGGAACCTCAGAAAAATGTCCGAAAAGAGAACTTCAGAATAATTCCCGAAAGGGGGACCTCAAAAAAATGTCCGAAAAGAGAACTTCAGAAAATTTTCCGGATAGAGAACTTCAGAAAATTTTCCGGATAGAGAACTTCAGAAAATTTTCCGGATAGAGAACTTCAGAAAAATCTCCTAAAAGGGATCCTTAGAAAAATCCCCGAAAAGAGAGCCTCAGCAAAATCCTCGAAAAGAGAACCTCAGAAAAATCCCGGAAATGAGAACTTCAGAAAAATACCCGAAAAGGGAACCTCAGAAAAATTTCCGAAAAGAGAACTTCAGAAAAACCCCCGAAAAGGGAACCTCAGAAAAATGTCCGAAAAGAGAACTTCAGAATAATTCCCGAAAGGGGAACCTCAGAAAAATGTCCGAAAAGAGAACATCAGAAAAATTTCCGAAAAGAGAATTTCAGAAAATTCTCCGGAAAGAGAACTTCAAAAAATTCTCCGGAAAGAGAACTTCAGAAAATTCTCCGGAAAGAGAACTTCAGAAAAATCTGCTAAAAAAGAACCTTAGAAAAATCCCCGAAAAGAGAACCTCAGAAAAATCCCCGAAAAGAGAACCTCAGAAAAATCCTCGTAAAGAGAACCTCAGAAAAATCCCGCAAAAGAGAACTTCAGAAGAATACCCGAAAAGGAAACCTCAGAAAAATTTCCGAAAAGAGAACTCCAGAAAAATGCCCGAAAAGAGAACCTCAGAAAAACCTCCTGAAAAGGGCACTTCAGAAAAATCCCGGAAAAAGAGAACTCCAGAAAAATGCCCGAAAAGAGAACCTCAGAAAAACCTCCTGAAAAGGGCACTTCAGAAAAATCCCGGAAAAAGGAAACTCAGAAAAATCTCCGAAAAGATAACTTCAGAAAATGATCCGAAAAGAGAACTTCAGAAAAAACCACACCAATGAAATCCCTCGAAGAGAACCTTCCGAATTAAACCTTTTTTCCTGGAGGTGTTTCTTCCAGGATGCATTTTAATAAAGTGTCGAATTCTATCTTCAATTCCATTGTATAAACGATTCCTTCACTACCGACCGTGTTACCGACCCATGCTGTTTTGGTCTTTAGTCCTCAAAACAGTTTCCCGATCGCTCTGATACTCCGAGAGACAAATTATCCGGATGATGATGTGAGATCCATCCGAAGAACCGTAGAAAAGGATGTAGCCCCGCGGATGCACCTCGCACGCCCTCCGGGTCAAGGCGAGCCAGCAGCCTCCCGAGACGAGGTGACTGCGTCCATTAGTTCTCATGATCCACCTGCATGCGAGTACGTTGGTCCGCTGACAGTCCTGGCGCTCATGAACGAGCGCCATTCCTCGTGGATCTGATAAAATATCTAATAATCGATCTTTGATAATCAATTGATCGGTGCCTCTTCTTCCCACGATGCTAGGATCGTTGTTTCTTTACTTTCCTCGTCGCTTCTTTTTTGTACTCTCCAGTGTACAAGGTTCTTACGCAGCCTCCGCCGCAGCACCCGATCTCATGGACTCGAAGCAATTTGTTACTTAGCGCTGTGGAATTCCGCGCGAGAATTACTCGCCGACTGCGGAATCTCCGCGTGTTCTCTAGGCGGATGTGTGTGTGCGCGCAGAAACACAGTATATCCATCGCGGTGGCTGCGGGAAGAGATGCGAGGCAGGAGGCAAGCGGATATCGCGGGGCTGGACCCGAGAAGCGCGTATGTTCAACTACGATTTCACCGGAAAGGTGGTGCTGCCACCTACACCGTCGGGGGGGGGGGGGGGGGGGAAAAACAGGGGGGGGGCGGAGAGCGGTTGTCGGGGCGTCCACAAGCGGATTCCAAGCGGGCGACAAGACTCGGGGACGCGGTGATTCATGCGGGACGCCGGGGTGGACGCCCGGGGTTGAACCGGGCGAAGATAAAGAGGAGGGAAATAAAGTCGCGCGGAGAATAAAGGAGGGAACGACGCTGAAGAAGCAGCGGGGGGCCTCGCGGGGGCGTCGGACGAGCGGGCGTTACGGCGACCGGCTGTCAGGGGACTTCTCGGTGAGGTACGCATGCCGCGAGGTGACACTCGAACGGAGAGATTTAATCGCGGCGACTCGAAGCGCTCCGGCCGAGATCGCCGGCGAACGAGCCGGGATTCCACCTACGAGACGCGAGGTATAACAGAGTTTGAGGGGATCAGGTAGCTCGGTTTGATTTTCGATATTCAACAAAGGATGGGAAAAATGGGACGTTTTTGGAACTTTTACTGGCGATGGGTGGAAGAGATTATTTTGTGGCCATTTATGTATTCATTTACATTAATGTTAGATCGATGATGAAAAATCACGAATGGAATTAGAAATAATGTAATAAAGTCTACGACGGGCCAGGTATGCGAATTCCGAGAGGATCTCGTGGTTAGGTTTGATTTTCGGTATTTAACAAATGATGGGAAAAATGGGACGTTTTGGGAACTTTTACTGGCGATGGGCGGAAGAGCTTGTTTTGTGGGCATTTATGTATTTGTTTACATTAATGTTAGATCGATGATGAAAAAGCACGATTAGAATTAGAAATAATGTAATAAAACCTACGACAGGCCAGGTATGCGAATTCCGAGAGGAACTCGTGGTTAGGTTTGATTTTCAATATTTAACAAATGACGGGAAAATGGGACGTTTTGAGGATCATTGGTGGCGATGGGCGGAAGAGCTTGTTTTGTGGTCATTGATGTATTTATTTACAATAATGTTAGATCGATGATTAAAAAGCACGAATAGAATTAGAAATAATGTAATAAAACCTACGACAGGCCAGGTACGCGAATTCCGAGAGGATCTCGTGGTTAGGTTTGATTTTCGATATTTAACAAATGATGGGAAAAATGGGACGTTTTGGGGATCATTGGTGGCGATGGGCGGAAGAGCTTGTTTTGTGGACATTTATGTATTCATTTACATTAATGTTAGATCGATGATGAAAAAGCACGAATAGAATTAGAAATAATGTAATAAAACCTACGACAGGCCAGGTATGCGAATTCCGAGAGGATCTCGTGGTTAGGTTTGATTTTCGATATTTAACAAATGATGGGAAAAATGGGACGTTTTGGGAATCTTTGGTGGCGATGGGTGGAAAAGCTTATTTCGTGGCCATTGATGTATTTATTTACATTCATGTTGGCTCTATGAAGAAGAAACACGAAAACGATCAAAAATATTGTAACAAAACCTACGGCAGGCCAATTATGCGAATTGCGAGAGGTTCTCGTGGTTAGGTTTAATTTTCGAAATTAATTAACTAATGGACAGAATGGCAGGTTTTGGGGATCTTTAGTGGTGATGGGCGAAAGAGCTTACTTCATGGCCATTGATGTATTCATTTATATTAATTGGATAGATTATGAAAAAATACGAAACGAATCGGAAATAATCGGTCTTTCCGTCTTCCGCCCAATTTCCCCTGTGCCAAGAATCTTCGATGGAATTACTTTGGCGCAATGACACAGCGATTGCGAAATTGGCGGAGGCTTCGTTCGTCCTGGCAGTCCCGGGTGTGACTGCTCCTCGTCGATTATTTCCCCGCTCCGTTGTATATTACGAAGAACTCGGGGAGAGCTCGTTCGTTCCTTCGTTCTACGGGGTCTTACCCACCCAACCCGGAGACAAATGACGGAGGCAGCCGGAGATTAACGAGCTTCCACAAAATTGGAAAGTGCTTCTACAAATATTCCTGCTGTAATAATTTCGTCGGGTAAGTAAAAGCCACAAACACGAGTACCAAAGATAGTTGCAATCGTCACGAGAAAAGCTCTCGCACACCTAGAGAAATTATTTATTCGCCCAATGCCCCGCGTTGGGCGAATTCATATGCAATTCAATTCATATGCAATTCAAATAGATATGCACTTAATACAAATAAACATTTATTCAATAAAAATAAATATTTATGTACAAAAATGTCTGTAACATAAACATTTATGCACAGGAAGTAAACGTGTATTTAAGGGCGTCAAATAAATTTTATTTATCTGATGCGGACAAAATAGAACCAATATTTTGAGATTTTTGTTTCGGTGCCCCATGAAATTGTAAAATGAATATAGTAACTTTTCTTCTTCACTTCCTCGACCGAGCTTACACTGAGAACAAGGATAGTATTTTCTACTATATCGAATAATTCCCATCGGGGACATCGATATAGATAGATCTGATAGCATACATTCAATTGGTTAATCTATAATTGCTGTTGCAGCCATGATTTTTTATCATCGTCGTACCTATAAAATGTAGATGTCCCCTTTGTGAACTATTTTTTATGGTAAAAAGTCAGTATTGTTGCTATTACTATGTATTTTTTTCTCAGTGTATCCCGATATTTTTTCCCAAAAAAATATCGTTCAGATTCCGTGCAAGATAAATCAATAATTTTTGTCATGTCCTCGCGCCGTGGCCGAGTTCGCTGTACGTTGCAAAAGAAGCGTATAACGAGGTATTCCCATCGGTTAATCCATAATTGGGGTTGCGGCCATGATTTTTTATCATCGTCGTACCTATAAAATGTAGACGTCATCTTTGGGAACAATTTTTTATGGTAAAAAGTCAGCATTGTTGCTATTACCATGTAATTTTTTCTCAGTGTATCCCGATATTTTTTCCCAAAAAAATATCGTTCAGATTCCGTGCAAGATAAATCAATAATTTTTGTCATGTCCTCCCGCCGTGGCCGAGTTCGCGGTACGCTGCGAAAGAAGCGTATAAACGAGGCAGAGAAGGGACAGGACGAGAGTCTCCGGTACCCCCTATCGGCGCCGGCCCAGCTCCGGGACGACAGGTCCGGTACATTCCTCGTATTACGTAGTGCCAGGTCGACACGACATTGTCGCCTTGTCTCGGGGCTTTAAACCAACACTCTCGAGCGGGTAATACGTTGTCCCCGGCTCGTTCCCGTTCTTGTACGCACGTCTCTCCCCGTACTATACACACCTTTCTCGCCGTTCGCCATCCTCCTCGTCCCGCTGGATCTCCCCCGCTTCCCGCAGCCTCCGGCGAGTCCCGGCGACGACGACGGTACCACACGATGTGCCGGACCCATCTCTCTCTCGGCACAAGGGACATTTCTGCCCGCGGATTGCGCGCTGTGTTGCACCGAGTCGAAACGAGACGTTTATCACGCCAGCACGGCTCGCTGTGACGCCGGGCTCGGTGACGTCGATGTATCAACGTCCATTAAATCCCCGTGAGCGAAAGAGCAACGGGGTATAGAGAAATCGAGAGAGAGGCATCTCGTGGAAAAGCTCGCGAGCGCGATTTATACGGGTCGGGTGACAACCCGGACTGTGGATCACCAAGACAGCCTCTCCGCCGTCGACAGTCCCGAGGTTTAACCGGGATTTGCGTGAATCCCCGATCACGCGACAGTCCCGCCGCATGCTATACGGGCGACGCCACCGTTAGGATTTCGTCCAGGTTGGCGAGGATTTATACATCGGTTAAACGATCGACACACACTTGATGGACGGAAGTTGTTCGATTATTTAAGGCCGTTGATGATTGTGGGGAATGTTTGGGAAATTCGGGGATAGTGGATAAATGTATGGTTAATTGTTCGAAATTTATTCGGAATTATATAAGAAGTTTAAATATGGTTAAATGTAGTTAATTATTCGGAATTATATGAGAAGAGAGTAGAAAAAAGAAGAAAAAATTATTGAGAGGCTTTGACATAATCCGTCGTTTAGAACCAGCCTCGTAGCTTGATCGATGCACGCTTGATGGACGGAGTTTCTTCGGTGATTAAAGTGTATTTGTGATTTTGTAGAAAAATTAAGAAATTCCAGGATAGTGGATATATGAATGGTTAATTGTTTGGAATTAATTGTTAATTATTCTGAAGACATTAGAAAAGAAGTAAAATTGTTGAGGGGCGTTGACATCATCCACGGTTTAAAATTACCCTCGTATCGGTTAAACGATCGACACACACTTGATGGTCGGAATTTGTTCGATTATTTAAGGCCGTTTGTGGTTGTGGGGAATATTTGAGAAATTCGGAGATAGTGGATAAATGTATGGTTAATTGTTCGGAATTTATTCGGAATTATATAAGAAGGTTAACTATGGTCAAGTATGGTTAATTATTCGGAATTATATGAGAAGAGAAAAGAGAGAAGAAAAAAGAAGAAAAAATTATTGAGAGGCGTTGACATAATCCGTCGTTTAAAACCACCCTCGTAGCTTGATCGACGCACGCTTGAGAGACGGAATTTCTTCGATGATTGAATTCCATTAGCTGTTGTGGGGAAAATTCAAGAAATTAAGGTATAGTGGATAAACGAATAGTTAATTGTTAATTGTCCTGAAAAGAACGGAAAAGAAGAAAAATTTGTTGAGGGGCGTTGACATAATCCGTGTTTTAAAATCACGCTTGCGGCTTGAACGACGGTTCGCTATAACCCTTTAGGATATAATTGTGTATTCAGGAAAATGTTCTATCTCTGAGGCTCGTAATAATAATTAATAAGGCGGGGCATTTTTTTTCTTGAAAGCGTGTTTCAAGGGGTGTAGCTGTGGAGTCCTGGTAGGTGGTTTTCCATCATCGTGCTAGCCGATTAAGACGTCTCGGCATTAAAAATGCATGCAATTAACTGGCTCGAAGGCGGCGTCGGCAGCCGCGCGCCGTTAACCTTTTTCTTATGGTATATAAGAGGGTTGTTTCGGGAGCAGGTTTAAAGTCTGGATATACAACGAAGGCGTACGGCCAACCCCTTTTTGCCGTGGTTGACAAACTTACGATCTACCGGGTGTCGTTAATACCGAAAAGCTTCGCTGCGAGGGGTTCGGCCGTACCCGAGCGGGATATGATGTGCGAGCCGAGGATGCCGTAACATGATTTTCCGCGAGTTACCGGGCGAGACCCGAATAAGAGTGGAATTCACGCGTTGAGGGAAATCGATAACGCTCCTCAGGGTGAAAACGACTTCGAACACTTTCAGCCTCAAATTTCGGAAACTAAGGAGTGCTGAAAATTAAGAAAAAAAATCTCATAGCAAGTTTGTTTCTTAAATACAGCTAATTTTTTAAGGCGTAATTATAGGTAAGAGTGGGTTAAGGAGGGAGTCTCGCTGCGCGCTGATTTCGCATAAGTTCGACAACAATAAGAGAAAATTGCAAGCACTTCTTGATGGTGTAAAAATCTGAAAAAAATCATGTATACTAAAAGTACTGAGAAGATTCATTTTGCATAATAATAATTGCAAAATATTATTAGCAAATTCATCAAAAAATTAATTGGTTAACAAATTACCCGGCAACAAAACTTTTTTTTTTATGAAAATGATTCGTTTATTTTTCTGAATACGT
>JAPYZD010009541.1:0-15220 GCA_030522725.1 Ichneumoninae sp. B BG-2022a
AAAAAATACAAAAAAAAATGTATATATGAAGAAAAAGTGCATGCCGATCTGTTCCGCCGGCGGACGGGAGGGTCGGTCGAGGAGGCGCGCCCGCGAAAAGACATCCCGGAGACAGTGTGAAAGGTCGATCGTATTAATATACTCCTCGGGTGTAACGAAGCTATCGAGAAAAACGTCGATTATGCAACCCTTGCGGCGCATCCGGGACAGCTCGGACGCCGAGGCAGCGTCACGATCCGCGTGAGGGTCTTCGAAATAGACTTTTCGGCGTCGAATAAATTTGCATCGCGGACAGCGTCGGCTGCGCGCGGTCGGGTAGGTACGGGAAATAAAGAAATGACGTTGGCGACCGAAGGAGCCCCGCGAGGGCCGCGGCGGTGGTTGAGCCGGTCGAGAGGGTCGCGTCTCGGTCTTACGCCGTTGGAGCGTCGTCGCCCTTTCTTTGCACCTCGTGCCGCGACCCTTGGTTATATCCATTCAAGGATAAGCGTTCCTGCTCCTTGAGCCGAGCAATGCCTTCCCTTCCTCCCCGTCCTCCTTTGACGGTTACGCCAAGTTTAGCCGACCTTCGACAATGCGGACGGGCTCTCTCTCACGCTCGGGGCTCCTTTCTCAGACGATGACTGCGCGCTTGCGAGAGAGTCGGCTCAGTGAAACACGCCTTTGACCCTGAAATCGCAACCCCTCGCAACATCTCGCTCCATATAACGGTCGCTGAGGCGCGCGCGGCTTTCTTGCCAGAAACTTTCCCACAGTTTTTCAATGAGAAGCCACCCCTAAGGGGGAGGGGTGGAGGGGGGGGTTTCTTCCTCCAGCGGGAAGTAAGTAAGGCAAAGAGTCGCGGTGTCTGCATGAACCCTCCTACCTTGGGAGATTGAAAGAAAGAGGCGAGAGGAGTCGCGCCAAGATTCGCCAAGTCGCAAAGTCTTTCTCTCCCCCCCCCCCTCTCCATCAAAACGGTAGAGCGGGGAGAATAAAGAGCGGGGCGTCTCGTGGATCGTCTCTTCAAAGCGGCGGGGAGGGATTTTTGGCGTCGGATAACCTCCCGAAGAAAAACAAGGGTGGGCACGGTGGGAAAGGATATTAGCGCGATCGCCTCGACAATGACGAAGGGAGAACGAAGATCCGACCCTTGTCCTTTCCTTGCGAACCGTACAAACGGATTCTGTTAATGTTACGCGATACTTTTGGGGTACAATGAGACAAGTTATGATTTTAAAAAATGGCAATGACTCTGGAACAAAACACACCCCGAAAAATAAAAATAAATTCTTTATCGTATATATATATTGAAATATATATTTACACATATATATGTATAAAAAATATATATAATAAATGAAAATATATTTTTAATATTTAGGGAATGACTCCGGAACAATTCGCGTCCCAAAGAATAAAAATCTTTATCTTCGTATATATATTAAAACAAAATTATATCCTTGATGTCTTATAATCGCCCGGAGCGTATCTTACCCGCACCTAATTTTCATCCCCGCTCGAAATGTCATGAATCACACGCAGCAAGTCCATAACAATATATCTTTCTGGCAAGTAACTTTTTTCGTAAAAAATAAATAAAATGCCCTCTGTCCAACCCCGAATATCTTAGGAAATATGATATGAAACACCGTACAGTTCCTCACAAACTCTGCAAACGGATTCTATTACAGTTACTTCGACACTTTATGTCTACAATGATAAAAATTGTATTAAAAAAATATATATATATATCAATGAAACGAACAATTCGTCTCAAAAAAATAAAAACAAATCTTTGACATCTTATAATCGTCAATACTATAATATAATATATAATATATAATATATAATATAATATATAATACAATTATATTAAGTCAAGTAAATGGATTTAAAATTTTGCCTAAAAAAAAATCTTGCTCCCTCCGACCGCGAAATATATCTTGGGAAATACGTTGTGAAACATTGTCGGGAAGATTGGCAGGCGACATTGATTCAGCCCGGGGGGGGGGTGGGGGTTACGTTTGCCCGTCAGTGCGTAAGCGTCCGCATTCAGGAGACGCGTTAAAAACAAGGTGTCGAGCCGGGCAGGGAGAGACAGAGAGAAACGAGAAGTAAGGGAATAAGTAGTAGGAGGAATATATTAGTTACGTTCGCGTGTGCTCAGGGGGTCCTCGAGTGTAAGACCCACACGAACACACGCGGGCACGCACAGTGCACTCGCGCACGAGTACCTACGTAAATACGCGTCGTGACGTTGGGTGCGTGAGCAGTAGCTGCAGACGATGGTACCGGCAAGAGAGAGGAGGGGGTGGGGGTTACGTTTGCCCGTCAGTGCGTAAGCGTCCGCATTCAGGAGACGCGTTAAAAACAAGGTGTCGAGCCGGGCAGGGAGAGACAGAGAGACGTTGGAAGCCGAAGCGGTTCTTGATGCTCGGCACCCTTCTTAATTAGTAATTAACACTTTAACGCCATCCGACTCGGGCTTGCAGCGGCGAGCACTCAGACTTGCCGCTCAGGCAGGCAGGATCAACGCGGCCGCAACGCGTGACAGGCAGGAATCGAGGACTTCAAGCAAGCGACTTCCTTCGTGTTTACGCGAGCCGCGCACGAAAAGAGAAACAAACATATGTGTGTAAATATCTAGTAATTAATATATGAATTAACGAGCTATTAGATGGTTGTGTCGGGTCGAGGCGGTCGCGCGGCAATTATAAAGCTCGAGGATCGAAAGGGCTCGCTCGCGCTTGGCAAATGTTATTTATTTTTTCTCGGAGTGTTCGATGAAAAAAATTAAATTAAATGAAAATATACAAATTGCAAAGTATCGAAGGCTTCGAGAGAAACGAGTGAAAAGCAGAGCTTTTCTCCGGAGACGGCTGCACCCAGAAAAATAATTTTATAATTAAATAAGTTTAAGTAAAATACTTATTTGATTTAAATGAATATTTATTTAAATCAAATAAATATTTTACTTAAACCAAGTAAACGGTGGCCGTCAAATAAATTATTTTTCTCCGTTTGTAAGTAAAAATATATATATATAAATATCTAGTAATTAATATCCGGATTAATGAGTTAATGTCTGGTTGTGTCGGGTCGCGGCGGTCGCGCGGCAATTATAACGCTCGAGGATCGAAAGGGTTCGCTCGTGCTTGCTAAATGTTATTTATTTTTTCTCCGAGTTTTCGATGAGAATTTTTTTTTTTGTGAATAAAATTTGCCAAGTATCGACGGTTTCGTGAGAACCGAGTGAAAGCCCTCGCTTCCCTCCGGAGACAGCGGCGGCTGGGCGAGAGCTGTAAGACTCGATTAATCCTTGGGAGCAAATGGCTCGGAGAGTCGTGCGAATGAACGGAACAGTCCCACGGGAGAACGCGAGCCCGTTCCGTTCGAGTGTTCTCGTGGGGTGAACCCTTTGGGAAAGCGACCACCCCCGAGTTTCCCAAGCCCGGCTGGAGGCGACGCGCCGTCTTCGGTGCCGATTATCCGTCGATAAGTAATTTCGCTCGATTGTCTCTCATATAAAAATTATTAATCGTTTTCTCGGAACCGATAGCAGTACCCATTATTAATTTTGTTTACCCCAATTAAAAATGAATGTTTCGAATCGAATATTTTTTCTCCATAAAAAATAAATAAATAAACAATAATTCGTCATTATTTATTCCTAGGCCGATAAATGGGACACAACTTTATTTACATTTCGATTTTTCACCGCTAACGCGACGGTCTCGTGGGGGTTCAGTTGCACGCTTTTCCCAAGGCCAGCCTGAGACGAAACTCGGTCTTCGGAGCCGATTATCCGTCGATAAGTAATTTCGATCGATTGTCTCTCATATAAAAATTATTAATCGAGCCTACTCATGGAACCGATAGAGTACCCATAATTAATTTTCTTTACCTCAATTAAAGATTAATGTTTCGAATCGTATATTTTTTCTCCATAAAAAATAAATAAATAAACAATAATTAGTCATTATTTATTCCTCGGCCGATAAATGGGACACAACTTTATTTACATTTCGGCTTTTCACCGTTAACGCGACGGTCTCGAGGTGGTTGAGTTGTACGCTTTTCCCAAGGCCAGCCTGAGACGAAACTCGGTCTTCGGTGCCGATTATCCGTCGATAAGTAATTTCGATCGATTGTCTCTCATATAAAAATTATTAATTGAGCCTACTCATGGAACCGATAGCAGCATACATAATTCATTTTCTTTACCACAATTAAAAATTAATGTTTCGCCCCCGTATATTTTTTCTCCGTAAAAAATAAATAAATAAACAATAATTAGCCATTATTTATTCCTCGGCCGATAAATGGGACACAACTTTATTTACATTTCGGCTTTTCACCGCTAACGCGACGGTCTCGAGGGGGTTGAGTTGCACGCTTTTCCCAAGGCCAGCTTGAGACGAAACTCGGTCTTCGGTGCCGATTATCCGTCGATAAGTAATTTCGATCGATTGTCTCTCACACAAAAATTATTAATCGTGCCGACTCATAGAACCGACAGCAACACTAATAATTAATTTTTGTTACCTCACTTAATAATTAACGTTTCGCATATTTTTACTCTACAAAAAAAAAAAATAAAAAAACAATAATTAGCTACCATTATTTATTCTTCATCCGATAAATGAGATACAACTTTATTTACATTTCGGTTTTTCCCCGCTAACGCAACGGCCACGAGGGGGTTGAATTGCACGCGTCTCCCCTGCTCGCGCAGCCAAGTTGCCCCGTGGCTAAGCCACGTTTTTTTTTCGCCTCCTTTCCACCCGGTTCCCTTCCCCCGACGTTCGCGCGCCTCTCTCTCTCTCTCCCGTTTCAGTTTTTCTCTGAGCCTCCGACGACAGTGGAACGACCTAAGCCTCGGACAATCGTTCGCGATCGGCGCACGGCAGATGTGCAGTCGACAATGAAAAGCCTTCGACGTGGTTCGTTTTCTCTCCCTGTCGTTTCTCTCTTAGTGTTCCAGCGGCCCCTTCACGTTTCGAAGAGGGAGAGCCGAGGAGCCGAAGGGGGGTTGTTTCGTAGTCGTCGTGGTTCTGCAGGCTCGTAGGAAGGGCCCAAGCGCGAGAACACACAGAGAAACGAGGGGGCCAAGCAGCAGCCGGGGCGACCGCGTGCAGACCGGGCCGAAAGTGTGCGGAGAAGAGTGCGATAGTCGCCGAGGGGGGGGGGGCAGTGGGGGGCACAAGGGGATGAAAGGAAAGAACATACAGAGAAAGCGGGTCTCTCTTGCAAGGGGGGAAACGCGATTCGAGAGACCGCGTGCCGCACGCGCCGATCTTACAATGAACACTTCGCGTGCCCCTTTCTACGACCCCCCTTTTTTCTGCATCTGGCTCGACGCTGCCTTGAAGCCTTCTTTCTCTTTCGCGTCTCCCCCCGTTTCCGCGGCCGTCGGGCCGCGTGCATGCTCTTGCGGGCCCGAAGAGACGAAGGGGAGTCGCAGAGAATGCAGGGATTCTGCCTTTCGTAGGCATTATTCCATATCGTCAACGCGAAGCGCACCGACACAGACGCACGAGGTGACGTGTGCCTCGACCGCGTGCATTCGCCAAAAAACCCCCCTTCTTGCATCTGTCCGTCGCGGGAGAAGTTTCTCTGCTGCTCTTCTGATATATATATATATATATATATATATATATATATGTGTGTGTGTGTGTGTGTGTGTGTATTTTTTTGCTTCTTTTTTTATTATCCACAATGGCGCATCGACTCATTCGTCTCTTATGCGAGCCCCGGCGTTGCAGAGCTGCGTGAAAGTGGGGAAGGTTCTTAGCAGCGGTGATTCGATGGCTGCAATGACCGCGCGAGAAGGGTGCAGCGGAACTGGTTGGTGGTTGCTACTTTGTGATTTTTCTGGTAATTTTTTCATCCCTCCTGTTATCGAGATAGAAGCTTCTTCTATGGTCTTCCACTATTATATTGACGAACAAAGACCAGAAAGAGTGTGGGAAAGATTCTTAGCAGTGATGATTCGATGGCTGCAACGACCGCGCCAGAACGATCAAAACAGAACCCGGTCGAAGTTTGACAGTTCGTAATTTTTCTGGTTACTTTTTTTTTCTCTCCTACTGTCGAGATCGGAGCTTCTCCAGCTCTTTTCCGCGATCGTCCCAATATCAACGGAAGGGAATATGAACAAGGCTCTTAGCAGCGATGAGTCGATCGCTGCAACGACCGCGTCAGAACGATCAAAACAGAACTCGGCCGGAGGTCGCCACTTCGTAATTTTTCTGGTTACTTTTTTTTCCCTCCTACCGTCGAGATCGGAGCTTCTCCAACTATCTTCCGCGATCGTCCCAACATCGCCGGAAGGGAATATGAACAAGGCTCTTAGCAGCGATGGTTCGATCGCTGCAACGACCGCGTCAGAACGATCAAAACAGAACTCGGCCGGAGGTCGCCACTTGGTAATTTTTCTGGTTACTTTTTTCTTTCCTCCAACCGTCGAGATCGGAGCTTCCGCTATCGTCCCGATATCGACGAACGAGGACGAGAAAGAGCGGTGGCCGTGATGACGACGAAGCAACGATGGCTCCGCGAGGATCCCTCCCTCCCCCCGCCCCACCCGACGGTGCCGTGGGTGGAATGAGGCGGTGAGTTGGGGGCAGCTGCTGCTTTGAGCGGTTTCACTCTTCAGTGGTCCCGGACCACCCCACCTCCTTCAGTCCAGCACCGTTCCGACCACCACCATCCCCTTAAGCTTCATTTATACGTGCACGACCCAACCACCCACCCCCTCCCCCAACCACCCCCTGCCGTACTCCCACTTATTGCACCAGCGGCAATACACATAGGTTTACACACACGCTCACCTACGTTCCACGGACCAGTGGATATTTCACCACCATCGTAATACTACCAAGTAGTACCAACACCTCATCCCTCTTCTCCATTTCCTCGAGGTCTCTCCGTGTTTGATCGGTGCCCCCGACGTTCCACCGTTTCTGCAACCCTTCTCACCCGCTGACTCGATGCTTTGCGACTCGGGGTGGGCAGCGGGGAGGGGGCGGGGGAGGGCGGGCAGGAGGCAAAATCTCCTCCGCCTAGCCTCGCGATTCGCGTTCTCTCCTCGCGCACTTTGGCATCGGGCAAGCAAATTTTTTCTCTTCTTTTTCTTTGCTCTCTTTTTTTTTCTACTTCTCTCATTCGATCGATTTTGTCGAACGACGAGGCGGGCGCGCGCGGGCTGTGCCTGTGAAACACGCGGCACCGACGACGCCGCCTACGGCACATATCGGGGCGTCGATGAAACGCGAAAGAGTGTACGGAGGAAAAAAATAGAGTATCCGTGTATACGTGGCTTGCATGTCTCTATAGTGAGGGGGGGTGGGAGGGGGGTCGGTGGTGCACTCGTCGGCGCGCAAAGGGCAGCATCGGTGCAGCCCGATGACGTAGAGCAGACCCCGGAAAAAGGGAGGACGGGGACCAGGAGAGAGCTTCAACTAAGGCAAAAGACGAAGAGACCGGGCTGGAGGTGGAGAACGCGCGAGAGGCAGAAGCACGCCGTCGTAGCCGGGCTGCGGCGACGAGAACGCGGAAGTGGAGCGAGGCTAGGTCGACCGGCGCGATAACTGTTCACCCACTCTCTCTCTCCTCCACCCCCCTCCCCCTCCTCCCGCCCTTCTTTCTCTTCTCGATCGTCGCTGGCTCGACACAAACAATTTCCAATATTTTCTTATTTTATCCAATCGAGCCTCGGCAAGTTGCGGGAAAAACGAAGAAATGGAGCCGGCAGGCGAGAGATTAGTTTTGTTGGGCAATTTTCATGGAAGACCAATATGGCAACGGGGAGGGGTGGTGTGAAAAATAACGATTAACCATCGATCTCGGTAAAAATATATGGATATTCACTTTTATTATTTTTCCTCGGTATTCCGATCGTGTAGCGACAATTCGAGCAAGTACAGCGTTCAAATATGGAAACATGTTTTGTCCTTGATTTGATTAATCAGTTTTTTTTGTGGACTGGAGCACGGGAAAAGAAAAAAATGGAAAAGTGTTCTCGCAATGACCGTTCGATTTGGAGATTGGATTAAAAAAAAACAGCCCACGGATGACTTGGCGCGATTTTTCAGTCATTCTCGGCAAAGAATTTCGAAAGATTAGTTTTGTTGGGAAATTTTCACCGGGAACCAATATGCCAAAATTGGAGGGGGGAAATATTGATTAACCATCGATCTCAGTTAAAATAATATGTAAATATATATATATAATTTTTTTTTAATTCTTTTTTCTCAGCATACTGATCGTGCAACGAAACTCCTCATTGCTCATATAAAAATATCTGACCCTCAATTTAATGACCAAAAAATAGAAAAATGTTCTCGCAATGACCGTCCAATTCGGAGATCGTATAAAAAAATCACCCCAGGATCTTCGATAGAATGCGCGCGATTCTTCGTCGTCATTCTCGGAAGAGGGGGTCGGAGTGGGGGTTCGTCATTGCTTGCATTACAATAAACGCGCAGCTTGCCGAGATTTTCTCTCGGCAAGCGGTGGCCTTAAATTTTGCACATCTGTTCCTTCAACGGAAGCTCCAGCGCGGTGCAGTACATCGTATGCAGCGAGTCGGAGAGAGAGGGACCTCGCGAGAGAGAGAATGACAAGTTGGCCCCACAGCAGCACGTCGTCGCTCTACTGGGACGACAATGAGCCAGTTAAGTCCTCGCGGTCGCAACCACGGCGAGGATCGGCTGAGTACACAGACTGCATTTTTATATACATATACATATACATATACATATACATATACATATACATATACATATACATATACATATACATATACATATACATATACATATACATATACAGGAGAACGGAGCAAGTGAGATGGGACCGGAGGAGACACGATAATTCCGTACGTAAAGAGAACGCACGAGAGCGAGACGTACTCGTAGGTGGACGGTCGTGGAGTGGAGAAAATTGAAAAAGGTAAAGAACCGAGAGAGACGGACATAAAGAAGGACCCAATACCCACACCGTGTGCCTCCCGCGTCGAGAGGCACGTACGAGGCCTCGGCATGTCCAACACACACGAGTGCGTAGGAAGAAGGGTTGCCTAGGTTAGGGACTCGGAAAACATCCTTTGTCGAATGTACCCTCACCAGGACACCGCTCAGCCGCCCGACAGCGACTCGTTCAACCCGCAGAAGAAAAAGGAAGAAAGAAAAAAAAAAAAAATCAATAATTCTTTGTTGTCAAGTTTGCCTCCTGTTGTACGTACCGGCCGGAGCTAAACCGCGTTACGCTCCCGTAAAGCGCCCGTCGTCCGCGATAAACTCTCTGGGCTACGAGGGGCGGCGAGGGGAGGGGAGGAAGATAATGAAGAAAAAAAAAGGTCGCCAGGGTGAAAATTCAAGATAGCTCGAGGATTAAATTCAACCGGAAGATTCGCCTCGTAATTATAAATGCTAGCGAAACATTGTCGAACGACATTTACAGGCAATCCGGCTCGGTTCTTCCCGACTCCGCCGCAACCCCCCGCCCCCCCGTATGTTATGTAGTAATTTTTCTTTTCATCGACTTTGACTTGTGTGTCCTCGGCGACGTTTCGTCGCATGCACGGCCCTTTTTTTTGGCGGCCTTGCAAGCAACGAGGACCGGAGGAGATTTCCGTCTCGTTGCGTTTTTTTATCCGTACATGAAACATTTATGTGGGGAGATAGAGAGAGGACGCGCGCAATAGACGCGCGCGGTGGGTTCGAGTGCAAGAAGCATATATGATAACCGCGGCTTCCCGGAAGACTGGAGTCTCTCGTACTCTCGCGAGTCACTCGTCAGCAACGAGCCCGCACATCCGACCTTCTCTAACCCATCCTGTTACACGCGAATATATCACTTGTCTTAGTCCTCTGTGCTCTTTCGCTTCTTTTTTTTTCTTTCTTTCTTTTTATTTCACATTCATCTCGCTCCTCCCGCTCTCCGGAGAACGTTCTCATGTGTGTATTTTCTTGTACTCTTCTTCTTTTAACCATTTTTTTTATCCTACTCGTGCGCCGCACAGCGCACGCGAATAATCCCCGGTCCAAAGAATGGAAAGCGAGGAGGACTCTCCGCTGCGATTTCACAGTCTTATTCATGACTCGCGAGCCAACGCATGCCACAGAGAAAAAGAAACGCTCGCGCACACACACGAGAACCCCTTTATGCCCACTCGACTTGACTCGAAAATAAAAAAATAATAGAATTTATGGACAATTGTTTGCGACAATAATTGCAGTTATTTCGTTCGTGAAAGATTTTTTTTATTTAGTAATAACAATAATAATAGTAAGAAAATAGAAGTGCTGAAAAATTGTTTGCGACAATGACAGTTATTTAGTTCATAAAAGAATTTTTTTTTACTTATCCACCGACTTCGAAGATTTTTTTGAAAATAGTAGAAAAAAGATATAAATACTGAACAATTGTTTGCGACAATAATTGCAGTTATTCAGTTCATAAAAGAATATCTTTCTTGACTTAGCCAACCAATTCGACAACATTTTTTAATAACAATAATAATAATAGTAAAAAAATAAATAGAGATGTTGGCAATCGTTCGTGACAATAGTTGCAGTTTCTTAGTTCACAAAATATGTTTTTTTAATCTTACCCAACGAATTCGATTTTTTCACAGTTATAATACTAATACTAGTAATACTTAGGAGCGGGAAGCGAGTTTCTATTTCGTCGTTTCATCCCCCTCGCCGATCGCGCGCCCCGCGCGGCGTTTGGGAAACGAGCCTGCTGCTCGTCTCTCACGAAAATTGCTCGTTTTCTCTCTCCCCCTCCCCCCGTTTATTATACTGGTGGAAAAAAGGGGGAGAGAAAAAAAAAGTATCGTGAGATCATCGTGCGTCGATTCGATCTATCGAGGACCGTTACGCTGCGGGATGAAAGAAGTTGTTCCGGGGTTCGATGGGACCTGGATATATCTCCGGTGGCCCGAGGGGCCAGGAGAGAGACAGGATCCGAGCGAAGGGGGAAGATTTTTCGAGACTCGTCCAGATACAGTGGGGCAGTAGGTTAGCCCGGGGGTGCTAGACGACGAACCCTCGCCTAGGGTTAGGGTGGTCTACTCTACTCTTGCTCGGGTGGATTCTACGCCCGGCGCTCGACACAATGGGCTGCGAGACACGCGAGAGAAACAACCCCCCGTCGCCGTTCGCGATCGAGGCAACGGTAAATAGGATTTGCCGCGCAACTGTCGTACGAACCTAGCGACACCGACGACTGTTAACTATTCTCGAGGATTAAGACTGCAGTCTCGGGGGCGCCGAGCATCGGGCAAATTAAACATTTTTTTTGCCCTACAAAGAATAGAGGTCTTACGCGAAAATATAGGGCGCTTATGGAAAAAATTACGCTTTACCTCAATTTTTTTGACGTCGGATTCAATGTACGTATTATGCTTAGAACAAAAATTACGGCTTACCTCAATTTTTTTTTACATCAGATTCAATGTACCAATTATACTTATAAAAAAATTATGGGTTACCTCAATTTTTTTACATCAGGTTCAATGTACGAATTATACTTGTAAAGAAAATTACGATTTACCTCAATTTTTTTTTACATCAGTTTCAATGTACGAATTGTACTTGTAAAAAAATTACGCTTTACCTCAATTTCTTCTACATCAGATTTAATGTACGAATTATACTTAGAAAAAAATTGCGTTTTAACTCAATTTCTTTGACATCAGATTCAATGTACGAATTGATTGATGACAATTTTTTTGTACAAATTTTCCTAAACATGTTTTTCCAAAGTTGTAACCAAACTGCCTGGATGTTGTACCTTCTTTTCTTTGCCTTTTTTTTACATCGAGGTTAGTAAACAAAATGTCTTCAAATGAGAAACAACATTTTTCCGAAAAATACTGTTTTCCTTAAATTGTTTTTTCGTCAGATCGAACATACCAATTAATTCGTAAAGACTTGATAATTTTTTGTACACATTTTGCCCAAAATAGTTTTCCAACATTCATGCAAAAAGATAACCCTTGTCTACATTTTTTTCGTCTGATTCAACATACAAATGAATTCTTGTGAATTGGTAATTCTTTGCACAGCTCGAGGTAAACGATTTTCCAACCACGCAGTAAAATCGCTGGTACGTTGTTTCATTTTTTTTTCTTGGCTTTTTTTTCTACCTCGAGTTTAGTTCTCCTGCACGAATCGGCAATGAATTTTTCAACGGCCTACTTGCCGCCCGTATGTTTACTCTAAGATAGCGAGTGGTCGCGCGCGTTCGCAACTCCGGTAAAGTATTTCGTGAGAGAAGGAGACCAGTGGCTCGACGCCCGCATAAGCCGACTCGAGAACCCGCGGTCTTTCCGCGTCTCTGATCCCGGCCACTTGTAAGGCAACTTGGGACATATGGGCGATTTACATACGACTGCGTAACGGTACTCGAGCTCGGAAAGCGCGCGCGCACTTGCGCGTAGAAACCCGGCAAAGTGAATAAAGCAGAAGACGTAATCGTCGCTCGACGATTATCGAGAGCACGCTGATCGATTCTTTCGTTTCCACTCCGCGACTCGAGCATGCACGGGCGAGATTATTCGATAGTGTCAATTGAATTTGACCGGTTGCATCCGGGGCACGATGGGGGTAAGACGAAATAATTGAACGTGATTATCGTCTGGACGTCGTTGCATCTCATTGAAGCCCTATCGAGATTTTTCGCCGAGGGGAGACGAAAAAAAAAATGCCCGAAGAACACTCCGGGCTTTCACGCCCGCCCCCGAACCGCCGTTAGCGAATAAACTCCCTGCCACGGAGTGGACTACTTTATTTTTTCTTTTTTTTTTCGTTTTTATTTCTTTTTTCGGACGCCGTCCTCGCGATTGGTCGGAGCTGCTTGGACCGAAAGACGCAAAGTTTTCCTTGGATCGCCGCCAAATTGGGTGGTCGGATCACCGGGAGTGGATCGCCCGCAAGGAAGGGCTTAAGAAAGTACCCATTTTTTATTTTAACGATCCGAGCAACTTCCAGTGGCTATTTTTTATCGGCGATTTACCAATTAATTAAATACCAGCTCAGAAAAAAAAACATCGTTAAAAAGACATCGTCCGTACTCAGTTGGGAATTGTAATTAGAGTTGTACATTTTTTCCCGTCATCAAACCATCAAATGGCTTAAGAAAGTACCCTTTTTTTATTTTAACGATCCGGGCTTCCTGAGTTTTTTTTTATCGGCTATTTACCAATTAATTAAATCCCAGCTCAGAAAAAAAAACATCGTTAAAAAGACATCGTCCGTACTTAGTTGGAAATTGTAATTGGAGTTGTACATTTTTTTCCCGTCATCAAACCTTCGATTTTTTTTGTTCACCATCCTCGCGATTAGCACTGTGTGGTGATCGAAAGACGCAAAGTTTTCTTTGGACGGGCGCCAAATTGGGCGTTTGCGAGGAAGGGCTCAAGAAGGTCCCTATTTTTTTCAACGATCCGGTCGACATTCTGTGCCTCTTTGTTATCGACGATTTACCAATTAATTAATCCGCAACTCAGAAAGAGAAGATAAAAAAAATCGTTAAAAAAGACATCGCGCGCACTTGGGTTGGGAATCGTAATTGGAGTTATAAAAATTTTCCGTCCGATGACCCGTGTCTCTTTTTCCTATTATCAGAGCTTCGAGCCGACTGTCCGGGCCGGCGAGGCTCGGGGGGCTGGCAAGGGTGAGCCTGGATAGCAGCCAGCGTGAAATTCGCGAGCGAAACAGTCGAAAAAAGGGTACACACATACATACATGGGAAATCGGTAGCGCCAAAGCGGAGTGATAAAGCGTAGAGTTAAAAGAGAGCGAGGGGTGGGGGGAGGGGAAGAGAGTCAGAGAGTAAAAGAACGAGTAATTATATCCAGACTGATTCCGTTTGATCGGGTAGGCCGGCCACTCGTCCGAGCGTGTATGCGCGCTCAGCGAAGCGAATGGCCTACTGTGTAAAGGACAGATGCAATTTGCCTGATATCGTTTTACTGACAAAAATATCGAATGACGTGACGGCGGCGGGCGCAGCGCCAGTGTGATGCCCTCGAGCATCGCGAAAACATGGATTTCGGCATCACTTTTGTTATATATACATATATATGTGCATATGTATATGTATATGGATCTATAGAAACAAACGGTCTAGATGGGTTGTTCAGTCATCTCGGGACGGGTTCGCACACTCAGGCGAATATTTGTCGACGAAGAAACGTCGCCATTTTTTCTTCCAGTGGAAATATTTACCGGATGTCTCGCGTGCGATAAAGTAAAAAATTAAAAAATTGATAACTCGGCTTTCTCGAGCGGCGAGGCTGATTACTAATTAGATCGGAGAAATACGAGATAATTGAGCGAGATTGTCGTCCGGACTTTTGTTACACATTTAATTCACTGGAACTTGAAATTTGCTTACATTACTTACGTCAATTGAACATTAATGTACTTTTTTTTGTAAAATTGAGATACCAGGTATTGTAGTTACAAATCTTTAGACCCAAGTTTACTAAAAATTTCGTGAAAAATATACAAATTTGACTATAAAAATTGCACGTGCATTGAAGTTTCAAAGACAGTTTATGTATAAAAGCGTGCAATGCCGCTCGTTAATTTTCTAACACTTTTTTTACACTGCACTGTAAAAAAAATTGTAAATTCGATTAAAGTTTTTATGCAAAAACTGGTACATTAGATGTAATGCACAATTGTGATGAAAAATTAATTTTCCATTGCAATTAAAGTATTTCCAATGTTCCCAATAACAATTTCCAGAGTTTTTAATACATTACATACACCGAACATTAATTTTTTGTCACAATTCTACATTAAATTTAAAATACCAGTTTTTGTATAACTTCCAGTTGGTTCCATTAAATTTCATCCGAATTTTTTATGCATACATAAATATAAATATACACATATGCATCTATAGAAACAAGCAGTCTAGGTGGACAGTTCAGTAATCTCCGGAGCGTTTCGCACCCTCGGTCAAATATTCTTCGCCGAAGAACCATCGCCATTTTTTCTTCCCTCGCAAATATTTACCGGAAGTCTAGTGCCACAAAACAAAAGAAAAAAAAAAACAGAACAACAAAAATAAAAGCTGGATAACGCAGTTTTCTCGTCGGACCGGTGACGCCGATTGCTAATTAGGCAGCTCGTCGGGCCGGCGAGCTCGGAGGGGTGGGTCGGTCAAGAACGCGATTCGCGATTCTGTCGATGGCTCGCAGGGACCGGAGATC
>JAPYZD010009543.1:0-13990 GCA_030522725.1 Ichneumoninae sp. B BG-2022a
ATAATAAGTATGCATTTTTTCAGATTTTTATAACATTGAGAAGTGTTTGCAATTCTTGCCCGAATTTCTCGAATTTAGGCGGAATGAACACCACTCGCTACAACCTCCTTAAGGACCACCGTACCCTACATAAAGCTATGTCGGTCGAAGCGGATTAAACCGCGTTGAATCCCGGAATCCCGGCATTAGCATGCGGCGCATCATACGAGTCCGCAAAGTCACTGGGGCATCGATCGTTTGACCCGGGTCGCGTCTGGAATCGCGATACCGCGGAGTATCGCGACTCCGTAAGGAGAATCGATGTGGTTCACTGCGACGTTCTCCGCGGCGTCGCCGGCGTCCTATATTCGGGACATCCGTCCTTCGATCTCGGGTCGGGCCCGTCGGTGATGTCAGCTAAATGCGAAGAGGTTGCGCGCGATGATCGCGAGGAAGACGTCGATCGTGTCGAGAGCCGTATGGGTTACGCGTGCGACTCTATGCGGGTGCCGAGAACGCGGGGCGGGGGCAAGACGGGATCCCAGGCCGACGGTGCCGAAGATGTCGTCCGGGGGCCGCGACGAACAGTTATCTGACCGACTCCTTTTCCCGCGTTAAACTTACCAATGCCGCCTGGTACCGTACACGCTCGAATACAAACACCTGCTCCACTACGTACACCATAGTTCTACTAACACCTGCGACGACGACTCATGTGCCACTGGTGCATTCCCCTTCCTACGGTTCTCTCATCGTAGATTCATACTCCGACGCGCGCTTGTCTTCGTATCAAACGGCACTAACTTTATTGCATATGCATAAGGGGCTATGATTTTTGAATAATTCGGTTGAGGTACATTTTATTGGAAACTTCAGTAAGGACGGAGACAAAAAAATTGTTGGGACGAGAATTTTGTTACCATAACTGATTTACCGGGTTAACATGGGGAACAACAAAATATTTTGTTGTGGCAGCAAATATTTTGCTGTGGCAGCCAAATATTTTTGTTGCCACAACAATAAATTATTAACGATCTACATTTTGTTAGATAAACGGAAATATTTTTCTCCGTGAGGGTTTAATGGGGGGGCCACGTCTACGCCCCACAGCTGAAGGGTACACCCCAATAAAATGTTTAAAAAATAGCTCTTTTGCCAACATAGACTCTAGGCGATGTCGACAAAAGAGCCATTTAAAAAAAATTATTTGCGTGTAGACTTTTTTTCATACAATAAATGCATTTTTTACGCACTGCGATACTGTAAAGTGGTTGAATGATTTTTGGAAAATTTATTTTTATAAAAAGAAAATGATGAAAAAAATGTCATTCAATTTCCCGATATAATCGCGATACCATTACAATTTTTTCCGCCTGCGACGATTTTTCTTTTTAGATTCATTTTGCCAGACGTGTAATTCAAACGGCACGCAATTTGAAGCATAGCGGAAGTAGTTTGTTGGACAAAAATTTGCAGAAATTCAAATTTTCAATTACCCGTAAAGATTTATCCCAGGGACAAGATAATATTCGTTCCTACTCGAGGTAGGAACGAGTAGAAACCGAGTCGGGAGGAGGACGAGTAGCTGGTACGGTCCAATCGGTAGGTACGTTCGAACCAAAATTCACATTTGCAAATCGGCCAATCGAAAACGTCGAACCAAAATAAAAAACTATGTGTCCCAAGTGTCCCATAAATCGATCGTTTTAATGGTAAGCCTAGAGCTCACCCATTCTCCGATTACTCCATAAGTGTATCAGCCGTAAATGTATATCGGCCGTACGGTAACCTCTCTGACATAGGAACATGGCCAAGAGAAAAGTTTTTCGACGTAGAAAAAGGCGAGGAGCGGGAAGGATGAGTAGTTCGTACGGTTTTGTTGTGGCAGCAAATATTTTGATGTGGCGACAAATATTTTACTGCGGCAGCCAATATTTTGCTGTGGCAGCACATATTTTGCTGTGGCAGCAAATATTTTGATGTGGCGACAAATATTTTACTGCGGCAGCCAATATTTTGCTGTGGCAGCACATATTTTGCTGTGGCAGCAAAGATTTTGCTGTGGCAGCAAATATTTCACTGTGGCAGCAAACATTTCGCTGTGGCAGCAAATATTTTGCTGTGGCAGCTTTTTTTTTGCTGTGGCAGCAAATATTTTGCTGTGGCAGCAAATATTTTGCTGTGGCAGCAAATATTTTGCTGTGGCAGCAAATATTTTGCTGTGGCAGCAAATATTTCGCTGTGGCAACAAATATTTCGCTGTCGCAGCAAACATTTCGCTGTGGCAGCAAATATTTTGCTGTGGCAGCAAATATTTCACTGTGGCAGCAAATATTTCACTGTGGCAGCAAATATTTCACTGTGGCAGCAAATATTTTGCTGTGGCAGCAAATATTTTGTTGTGGCATCAAATATTTCGCTGTGGCAGCAAATATTTCGCTGTGGCAACAAATATTTCGCTGTCGCAGCAAACATTTCGCTGTGGCAGCAAACATTTCGCTGTGGCAGCAAACATTTTGCTGTGGCAGCAAATATTTTGCTGTGGCAGCAAACATTTTGCTGTGGCAGCAAACATTTTGCTGTGGCAGCAAATATTTTGCTGTGGCAGCAAATATTTTGCTGTGGCAGCAAATAATTTGCTGAGACAACAAATATTTTGCTGTAGCAGCCAAATCTGTTTGCCGCCACGAAAATAAATGATCAACGATCTACATTTTGTTAGAGAAACAGAACAATTTTTCTCCGTGATGGCGAGCCCCGAGCTCACCGATTCTCCGATTACTCCACAAGTGCATCATCCGTAAATGTATCGGCCGTACGGTAACCTCGCCGATACAGGAGCATGGCCAAGAGTTCGAGGTGGGAAGAGGCGAGGGAGGGGGAAGGATGAGTAGTTGGGTCAGTAGGTACGGTCGAACTGCCGCGCCGACCACAACAGCGTCGACCCTGCGCGCCGCCGCTGAAAATACTACGCGCCGCGCAGCTCCGGCGCAGGTGCGCGGCGCTGCCCCCTTCCGTCGGCGCGCACCTACTCGGGTTCATTCATCCGCCCGTGGCCGATTAATCGCGCCGGACCAATTCGCGGAATTCCGTCGATCTCGCCGAACGCTGGCCGGCCGACGTGACCGGCGAACGGTGATCGCGGCACGCGCTCTGCGCCGACTGCTCGGCGAACAGGTTGCCGGTCTCGGCCCAGCGCTAACCCGACCCCACCCCGGCTCCACCTGTGACTCTCGTTCGTCTCTCTCGCCAGAACGCCATTTATTTTTTCTCTCTCGCTCGGTTGCCCTGTTGCGTCCTCGACTCTCCGTTGCTCCGCGACATTTGCCAACGCAAACCTACTCACGTGACCCGCCGATTGCGTATTACCGGCCTCGAATGCACCGACGTGACCACGAAGGAAATGGAATAGGAACGCTCGCAGTCCGCCGGGACGCCGGTGGTCTGAACAAGTTCATCACGGCGTGTCCGGTTTGCATAGATTTTTTTTTCTTCAATTTTTTCTTTTTGCTCCTTTGGCCATCGATGTACCGTTGGTTTTGTAACAATTCCGAGAATACTTTGTGGGATTCTGAGTGTGCGATGGAAGTTCTAACGGTTGAACTCGAATTTGCAAGACCGAGGCCAGGAACGAGATTTGGATGTTGAGGGTTTTTTGGATCGAGCTCTCGGGCACGGAAAATTTTACGTTGCACTGGCTTGACTTTTGTTTTTGATGTGGGGGTTTTTGTAAAAGAAAATTCGGATGGAATTTCATTTTCTGGTACTAGAAATTTTTATTGCATAAGTTTGTGGGTCAAATTTCATGGACAATTGTGATGCGAAATTAATGTATATTAGAAACAGTTGAAATACTTTGCTTTTAATCATTTACATTCATATTACTATAAAAGTACTTTGATTCCAATAATTTACTTCAATTTCACTGTAAAAGTGCAGTAAATTTTTATCACAATTTCACATTACATTTAATGTGCCAGTTTCTGTATAAAAACTTCCAGTCCGGTACATTAAAATTACCATTTTTTTAAATGAGTGAACGACGATTATGTTTGTAATTAATTTTTAATAATTCAAAGTTTGAACAATGGTAATTATTTAGGCAATTATTAGATCATTTTTTTAAATGTTAATAATTTAGCAATTATTAAAATTCGAAGACTTCAATGTTTGAGGGGTTGAATCTGGGCGGGCAGATTGATAGTCGTGCTGCGGATGGATGAGTTTTTAAATCTGTCGAAATTGGGTAACCAGTGGAATGGCAATTTGGTGAACATGAACGGACTGACCTAACGTTTCGTAATAACTGTAATTACACTCATGATTATGCGAGCTTCGTGACGCCTCCGTAATCTCACCGAGAGTTTGCGAACACACTTCGTTGAATGGCACTTCTATACACTCGGAGATGACGGATGGTGTATTTACCGTTGACCAACGTCGCGGAATTCCTGTCCGGGGAACGGTACTCGACGTAAAGTGTCAACTCTAAACTCCTCAACGACGAGATCATCGACGTTGTGAATTAAAAAAAATTAACAAAATTCTCGAGAAGCATGCCCGGTTTAGGGAAGGTTTAAAATAGAACTGAGTTTCCTCTCAACCCTTTAATTGCGTCCGTAGGATATCTGCCACTTTGGCAAAACGGCCATTTTTTAAAAATATTCTCGATCATCTTTTACGAAGAAAAAAAATTTGTTGGTACAAGATTTTCGTTACCGGAACAAATTTAGTTTGTCAATATCGGGATAACAAAATCAGCTTGTAACCATAGCAAAATTGTTCGATTGGAGCGATTTGCTACCGCAATAAAAAAGCCATTGTTACTGCAACAAAAAAATGTGTTGAGCATATGACTGAGTGGGGCGCGTATGTGTGCTAACAGCTACGACGAGCTGGAGACGCTCGACGCGCAAAATTAAAACAAAAAGACTCGAGGAAACAGGTCCTTTGTATTCGGGTAAAAATAAAAATAGAGTGGAATTGCGAACTCTTGAATTTGTTGTGTAAACTGCAAAAGGTAATTTCTTTTGGAGTTTAATACATACATATACAGCAATTTTTAAGAATTCGCAATTGCAATCATAGACATTATTTTCAATATAATAAAATGATAAAATGCAAACGCGGTGACTTAATTTTCAAATACATGTATGTACGTATCTATAACTATCCCATTAACGGGTCGTTTGTTCATAGCAAATTAAATCGATCCAGTAACAAGAAAGTTTCGTCGTGATAGTTAAAGTAATTCTTTTGCTGTTTTTATTAATCATTTTATTATTGTCAGCGAAACTCATGTTGTTAGAGCAGCTGAACCATTTTTCTTCGTGGTACCAAAAAAGTACGAATAAATTTCCCGAATAGTAATGCATTCAAGGGAATGTTCTTTTGGATAGAAATTCATATGTTCCAAATTAAGAAAAATCATTTTTTAACGTCTCGATTCAAGATGAGAATATATGGATGCATGTCTCTCCACCAGGTTTGTAAATCTCCGGCAATTTTTCGAAATTTTTAATCTCGGCCAGTGAATTCTCCTCTCTCCCCAACTTGATTATCGAAGCTATCGGTTTAAACAATAATTTCATTTTGTTCCCGTTAAAATCACATTAAATATAAAATTAATAATATTATTAATGCAATATTAAATCTTAAATTATAATATTATTAATAAACAATGAAATTTTGTCGTTTGAGAGTCTAGTCTGTTTGATCTAAGCACGACGGAGCATGAGATTCACGGCGCAAGGATGCAAAGTGACATTAACGGTAAATCACCGAGAAAATTTGTTCATGCTGATTGATTCACCGATACATGCACAAACATCGCCTAATGCATTTAAGGGAATGTTTTTTTTACCAGAAATTCATAATTTTTTTATCTGATGTAAAAATGCCAAAGTTTTAATTTTTCACAAATGATTTTTTTTAGATTATTTGAAACTGAAAGTCGAGCATATTAAGGATAATCATTTTTTTTTACGCTCGAGCATTTTT
Source organism: Ichneumoninae sp. B BG-2022a (assembly GCA_030522725.1). Taxonomy (NCBI): domain Eukaryota; kingdom Metazoa; phylum Arthropoda; class Insecta; order Hymenoptera; family Ichneumonidae; species Ichneumoninae sp. B BG-2022a. Next base: position 5,980 of record JAPYZD010009543.1, read on the forward strand.
TCGCAATTTTTAATGTCGGCCAAGATAATTCCCCGCTCTCCCCTACTTAATTATCGAAGCTAGCGTTTTAACGATAATGCTATTCCTGGCGTTTCGCCAATCCGAGCGTCGTTTCGCGACCGTTCGAAGGTGCGTGTGCCATCGACAATGGCAATTGCCGCGCCTCGTTAGCGCCGTCGCGTTGCAGCCTTAACGTTGCTTCTCGCACCCCTTCGATGCCCGGGAGACCGCGAGAAAATTGCCCAATTCCATTCGGAACGACGCAACAGTGAGAGTCGATTATATCGACTTCTACGAGGGAAATCGCCAACGATCGAACAACCTCCGGCTATAAACGACGACGGAATAATTCAGCAAATAGTTTTCGCAACGACCGCATGCACACGCAAGATCCCAGCTCGCTACCGGAGGAAAAGCAAAATTTGCAAACTCAGAGACTGGAGATTAACGCCGCTTCACGAAATTTCATTACTTCCGGTTTTTCAAAATCGACTCGGCTTCCAGTTTATAACTTCGCGGCGGCGAACTCGCCGAGAAGAGATTTAGTGGCGTATTTATTATCAAAATTCCAGTGGGTCATTGCTAAATTGCATTCGCTGTCTTCACTTTCGACGAGTTGATGTTGGTTTCTTTTTTTTATGAGCGATGATCGAGCCATAAAGCGGGAGCCGTAACCGTAAATCGTGCGGGACTCTATACACATTCCGTTTATTTCGTCGGACACGAGTGTAACTGAAGTACAGCTACTTATCATAACTTCCGGCAATTCTGCATTTCCACTTGGTTGTTTTTATTTTTATTTCGATTTTTTATGGCAGTAAGGCGCTTGAACGCGGAGTGGAGCGCTAAATTGCTGATTTTAAGGTGACGTGAAAATAGGCTGAAAATGGGATAAAATTCAAATGGCATTTGTGAAGAACTGAAACATCATTCATACGTTTTCTTCTCTACAACGTTTTTATTGGAGTTTTGGCTATAAAATTCAATGGTTATAGTTTAAAAAATATTAATATTTAAGGGATATGTGGGCGGATAAAGAAGACAACGCATCTCATGCGCTGCATGAATTTTCGGCGTGTCTTTTTTTTTAATGAAGATATCAACTTTCTATACAAAGTGAACTATCATCTATGAAAGACAAAAAATGTTAAAATTAAAATTAAAAAAATGTTATCACAACAAATGTCATCCCTTTTTCAATATTTTTCAAATTTTAGCCGCTATTTTTTAAATTTTTATGTTGGTTAAAAAATGTTGGTTCTCTCTGTAGAGGAACATACCGCGAAGAGATTTGCGCTTGGAAATTGCCGAAAACTCCAACCGTTCACTTGGAATCGTGGCAAGTGAGTTTTTTTTATTTTTTAATTAAAAAATTAAAAAATTAAAAAATTAAAATGTTCGAGTAATTTAGTATGAAATAAAATGTAACGTTTTTAAATAAAATTATCGGCAGTGATTGCCTCGTGGACGTAGATCGACGTAGATAGTTATCGGAGAAAAGTCGACGAGCCTGCCCTCCTCGCTGGACCGCGCACCACCTGCGGAGTACCTTGGCGCGTACATGTATACGCGTGGCATACGGCACAAGGCACATACACCGGTGTTCGATTGGGTTAGGCGGACGTTCGTTGGAACGGAGAAAGTAGCCGATCGTGGGAACTGGTAACGACACTATCCATATGTATACACTCACATATGCGTACACACTATATATATATATATATATATATATATATATATATAACTATACAGTTTGCAGCCATAACCGTAACTCGATCGAGTCCTTTGCCAAAGGCATAAACACATCTGAGGATCGCCCGCACGCACGCGCACTCGCGTGATCGTCGTTCCCACACCAGTCACAATAAACTAGTTTAAGGAATATTAATCAATCGATCGAGCAACTTATTTTTATTTAAATTTATTATTTTCAATTTTTTTTTTTCGTAAGTAACGGTTCGAATTTTTCAAATTCTCGACATTTCCACCGATAATATTTTATTCAAACACTTTCGATATTGCGGTATCTCCGCCAATAGCGCAAATACCGGTTGGGAGAGATTTTATTATAATTTTTTTTTCTCCGCGATTCGTACGCGTTACGTACGAATCGCATATAAGGCGCATTCAGGAAGTCGTCTTTGCCACATCGCATGCAATTTTTTTTTTCTTCATCTTCTATAAACTGTTACAATGATTCGCTTGACGCTGTTTCCACCGTTTAGCAAATTCCTATTTGCGGCGATAATATAACGTCTATAACATATGCTTGAGCCGGTGGGACGGGCTCTCGTACGAAGCGCGACAATTCTCGTCATCGCACGTGACTACAGCCAACTTGCGGTCTCCTGTGTGTGTGTATGCTCGCGCTATATACTTTACAATGTGCATGCGGATATACACCGCTCGACTCTCTGCAAGGCTGTGTAACGGTACAAACTGCACCGGTGTCTCCGCTCCGCACTCCTGTACAGGCTTCTCTATAATCATTGTTTTTTTTATTCTCTTCAAATGTCTTCTGTCTGTCTCCGGAAACGTATCAATCGGACTATAAATTTTTATTTATTTTTTATACTTTTTTTTTAGATCAGGAGGATAAGTAGATGTCGATTGATCGGTGCCTTCCTGTATCTTGATCCGGGACTCGTGACCCGGAAAAGCGCATCGAGGGACTCGTGACCCGGAAAAGCGCATCGATGGTTTTCGTTTTTTTCCACAGAAATTTATCTTCAATCTTATCGATAAATCGATCGAAAACATTTTGTTATCTATAATCATTGTTTTTTTTTTATTCTCGTCAAATGTCTTCTGTGTGTCTCCGGAGAGGTATCAATCGGACTATACATTTTTTTATATTTTTTATACTTTTTTTAAGATCAGGAGGATAAGTAGATGTCGATTGATCGGTGCCTTCCTGTATCTTGATCCGGGACTCGTGACCCGGAAAAGCGCATCGACCATTTTCAATTTTTCAGTAATTGATCTTCAATCTTATCGATAAATCGATCGAAAACATTTTGTTTTCTATAATCATTGTTTTTTTTATTCTCGTCAAATGCCTTCTGTCTGTCTCCGGAAACGTATCAATCGGACTATAAATTTTTATTTATTTTTTTATACTTTTTTTTAGATAGTTGCAGGAGGATAAGTAGATTTCGATCGATCGGGGTCTTTCTGTATCTTGATCCGGGACTCGTGACCCGGAAAAGCGGATCGACCATTTTCTTTATTTTTCCACGGAAATTGATCTTCAATCTTATCGATAAATCGATCGAAAACATTTTGTTATCTATAATCATTGTTTTTTATTCTCCTCAAATGTCTTCTGTCTGTCTCCGGAAACGTGTCAATCGGACTATAAATTTTTATTTATTTTTTATACTTTTTTTTAGATCGTTACAGGAGGATAAGTAGATTTCGATCGATCGGTGCCTTCCTGTATCTTAATCCGGGACTCGTGACCTGGAAAAGCGCGTCGATCCTTCATTTCAATTTCTTTTTTTCGCGACAGAAATTTATCTTCAATCTTATCGATAAATCTTTGCAATTGTAAAGATCGATCGAGAGCGTAGTGCGGGGATCGGCCGTAAACATTTTGTTCTCCAATAATGGTTGTTTTTTTATTCTCTTCACATATCTTCTGTCTGTATCCGGAAACGTATCAATCGGACTATACATTTTTATTTTATTTGTTAATCTTTTTTTTTACATTGTTACAGGACGATAAGTATATTTCGATCGATCGGTGCCTTCCTCTATCTTGATCTAGCAGTCGCGACCCGGAATAGCACATCGACTATGTATGTTAATTTTATTGTTTTGGCGACAGACATTTTTTTATTTAATTTGTATAAACGGCAGAAAATTCCCTTTTTACATATTAAAGCATACATACTCATGTGAGTACAGTGCTGTTTCCAACCACAACCTTATAACTAACTCTTGCAAAACGTAAACTATAACTATTAACATAACTATAGGTGCTACAGTCTCGTACGCAGCAATAATGTATTTCTGATTGCAAAACGTGGTATGCCAAACAGGTCTTCTATGCTAACGAATTCATTAGCTAGACGAATGAGGCGAATTTATCTTCAATCTTATCGATAAATCTTTACAATTGTAAAGATCGATCGGGAGCGTAGTGTCGAGGAACAACCGTAAACATTTTGTTTTCTACAATAATTGTTTTTTAATTCTCTCAAAATGTCTTCTACCCGTCTCCGGAAAAGTATCAATCGAACTTTAATTTTTTTTACTTTTTATAAGTATATTTCGATTGATCGGTGCCTGCCTGCATTTTGATCCGCGACTCTTGACCCGGAAAAGTGCATCGATCATATATATATATATATATATTTTTTTTTTATCGACAGAAATTTATCTTCAATCTTATCGATGAATCTTTGGTATTGTAAAGATCGATCGACTGCGTAGTGTCGAGGAACGACCGTAAACATTTCGTTCGGGCTGTGGCACAAGGACACCGACGAGGCTGAGCGTGAGGAGAGCGTCTCGCCGGATCGAAAGAAAATTGAGTAAAAGTAGGGCGTCCAGCGAGACGGGCGGCTCGGACTTAAAAAAAAAAAGAAAAAAAAAAGAAAGGGCGAGGGGATAGAGAAAAGGAAAAGTTTACCGCAGCCCGGTGGTTCGAGATTTTATCGCGTCGAGACGGCCGATCGGCGAGCTCTCGGGTAAAAGTTGGCCGGTTAGCTCGTCATCTGAGTTATAGACATCGTATAGGCACGGGCGCGTATGATAGATAACTGTACGGCAGGTACACGTGTAAAATACCTTCGCGCACTTGCCGACCTTGTACACGATCACAAAAAGGTTTCTACGTCTAACAAACATTTCTGGCTAGGAGAAAAACGAGCAAGAAAAAGGGAAAAAATCGTTCGTTCAGATGAAAATTGTTCGTTCTAAAAAGAAATTCATTGCGTCTTTTTAAAATTTATAACGGAATAACTGAAACAAACTTTATTTAAAAAAACTCTCTTCGGGATGGCACACCGTTCGTCAATTTTTTTGTTCGGAATTTATTCCATGAACATTTAAGAACATACTTTTAAAAATACCTGTGTAACAAAGAATTCTCGTTAGGAAGGATAAAAATGATTTGTTTAACTAACAATTATTTGTTGTCAAAAAGACATTCATTCATTTAAAAAAATTACAACGGAATAAAAGAAACAAACTTTATCGAATTCCGATTGAAAAAACTCTTTTCGGAATGTCTCACCATTCGTCCATTTTTTTCAGAATTTATTCGATACAAATTTAAGAACATAATTTGAAAAATTGCGCATGTGTAAGACGCAATATGGTCTTTTTTTCCGCACTAGAGAAGAAAAGTGCCTTTCTACGCACACTTCGCGAAAACGGAAAGCGTGATTTTCGTGAATTTGTCAGGAAAAATTATGTAAATGGCATGGGCGTAGAAAAGGGAGTTCTGACTCGTGTGAATGCCGCATTTTCACACTCGTCAAGAACTCCCTTTCTACGCCCTTGCCATACAAATAACTATATCCTGAAATAAAAAAATAAAAAAAATGTGCGTGCAACGATAGTGCACATGTGCATAATAGTACGTAAGTACATGTATATATGAGAGGTGAGGCGTAACGAGGGACACGTACGTTACTCGCCCGAAGCAACCCGGCCAGTAAAAGTGTCGAGTGCCGACTGGTGTGTTGTTGCTGCAGCAGTCGATACGCGAGAGAGTCGAGGGTGAAAGTGCGAGAGCATCGACGTGAAGCTACCACACACGATACCTTCCTTCTGCCCCACTCGACTGGACACTATACGCAGTAATTATACCCGACGCAAGATTGCGTAAGGGTTGCCCGAAGAAATTCCTCGACGAAAATCTTCGTTCCTAGATTTCAGCGGAAAATCATAAATCGTCAACATTCCGATACATTTTTATCGTGGTGTCTTTACGTGCTTTTGCTACTGAGGTAGCAAAAGCACGCAGACACCGCGATAAAAAGAAGACTTGTTTTCTGACAAATAATAATCTACTAACAATAACCAAAAAAAACAATTGGATAAGAAATTTTTATAGTTGTAAAATATTGGACAGTCACTGGAACAGTCGGAAAGTTCGGAAAACTAAAAAGCGAGGACGTTTAGAATTTATATTCCACTGTGAGAAAACCAAATAGCCACGGAAACTGCTTTTTCGGATAAGTTTTGTACACCAAAGTACATCGCGGGAGAAAGCAATATGAAAATCTCGATTTTCTTTTTCGACTAACGATGATTAAAGAAACAACGCGATAAGAAATTTTTACGTAACTCATGCATGAATAACGCTACTTTACGTGCCTGCCGAGAGTGGCGTAAATGGCGCTTTGCAGCCATGAGTTTAGTAAATTCCCGGCGCATGCGCAGGTCGGCTTCTTTGCGTGCGATTTACTTTTGCGTGCGATTTCCTGACTTTATTGCACGCTGGCTGTAACAGCGTTACAATCAGCAGTCACGGAGTAGCACTTCTTCTGCATTCTTCACATAACATTTTATGCGATACTGCACAGTAAAAAATACTTTTGTAAACTCGAAATGCGACGTTTCGTAAAAATAATGTTGTCAAATAAGTGACAAACTGTTATTGTTCAGATTTGAGTACACCAATCTGTCCATTTATTTCCCGTGTTATCTTCAATTTTAGTTTGTACTTTTGTTTGAAGCTTTGTACATCGAAGTACGTGAGGAAGCAATGTGAAATTCTTGATTCTTACATTTTTTTATTTTTATTTTTTTTTATAAATACATGCGGAATTGTTGATGGATCATAGTTTCGAAATTGCGAAGCTCGAGATTGGGATTTCCGAGCGTCCTTCGCACGCGACTGTCGATGCTGAGGAATCCAGATAGCACGCAGCGTATGCATGACGAGAATCGGGCCGAGCGGACACACCCGAGTCCAGAGACTGTCCGGACTATGCGTTATCTATGCCTCTTCCATAAGTATGCACTGCCCGATCGGAGGCGCGACCCCGATATTCGGAACTTGTACTTTCTAACGCGAGATTAATGCCGAGATATCGCCATTTCTACGAGATAATATTTATAGCTATATGTACATATGTGCATATGTATGTATATATATACATATACGAAAAATACCGGCTGAATAAGCTACAATTTAATCGATCAATTAACATACATCCGGGAGAAGTCAGAATTTACTGGGCAACGAAATGATGATATTTGGGTAGCATTCAAATCATTAACAAAGGTATCGCCAGTGAAAATATTATTCGATCGAATATATTCGAAAGTCGAACATTTTTTTAAACATCTAATTTTTATTTATTTTTAATGACAAAAGTAAAGTGAAAATATCTCTGAAGATTCATGAACTTTCATCTATCCACACCCATGCGAGACAATGAATAATTAATGGAAGACAAAACGAATCTCTGGCTCTGGACAAATTGCAAATTGCAAACACGCGGTTACTACAACACTACAATCGATTTGCATACTGGAAGAATGCGCTGCATCTGACGGAAGCCAAAGATCGCGGAAATTACTTTCCATCGCGAGACGAAGCATTGCAATTTTTTTACGTTTGTTTTTTCTACACTTCATATAAATCTCAAAAATATCGTGGAAATATATCCGCAGATTCGTGAATTTTCATCTATACGCATCCTAACTAGATAATGCATACACGGAAAAAAAATTCGCTTGCGGGCTGCCAAAGAAAAAAATGTTTGTTTCAATTCTATTTTCAATTCTTATAATTCCATACGGGTAGGTGGTCGCTAGGAGGCGTCATGAGTGGACGTGTGCTGAGTAGTGCAGATTGAATAGTGACCATAGAGGAAGCAGCAGAGGCAAAAGTGAAAAAAATATAGAGCAGAGTAAAGTGGAAGGCGGGAAGAACGGGTGGAAATAATACGTTCGAGAAGAAACTCTAAGGAAACGACGAGATAGCCCGAAATAGGGAGCTTGTGAAAGTGAGGTTAGAGAAACATCGAGAAGGAAGCATGGCCGGAGG